>JRUX01000805.1:0-47990 GCA_001407235.2 Kudoa iwatai | reverse complement strand
ACTATATCATCATTACTAACCCCTTTTACATAAATTTAGTAAGAAAATCTGAGATTCATAGTCAATAAGCCATATGTCGAATAATAATCAACATTACTAACACATTTTTGATATTGCAATCATCTTTCTAAATCACCGCATTTAATTTAATAGATCAAATGTATTTAACTATCTTTTTCAGTAAACAAACATATCACAATAGTGCTTAGGTTTAAAAAAGACACAAGATTAATATTTAAACGTATTTTAAGATGCTTAGTTAGATAGATTATTGTCAACTGATAAGTAAGTGGCAGATGAGCATAACAAGTACATATACCACAAAAAAATATGTGATAAAAAGCCATTTAGAAATATATTGCTTTATACTAGTTTGTTGCTCACATATTAATGTCTTTATTTTAAGAAAATAGATTACGATATATTTTTTTCTTCCTGGTAACATTGACTGTAAACTCCATTTCAAAACAGTTTAAGCAAACAACGAATTGTCTTAATCGCCTAATCACGTTAGTGTTACTCGGCGTAGTTGTAATGTGACAGCAGGTTATCAAAGCTTGTTTTATTGAGCCAGAACCATCCCCGATATTCAAAAGGCTACTATAGCAATAAATTTACAAGGTACTTTCAAGTTTAAATTAAATATAACCTTACCTAGTGCCAACTAGTAATTTGATAATATCTATCAAATATGTTGAATGATAGTGTAGCTTTTCATCATCCATAGATCATAACACGGGTATAGAATGTTGTTTGTAAGGATTAAAGTCGCATCATTAAAAAAATGTTAACTGATAGCTCCCCAGCTTCAACACAACGTATTAAGAAAATCTTACACAAATTTCAAGCAAAATAGTTTTAAGATTTTATTAAATCAAAAGACCTCTATCTTATGATTTCCCTATTGATCATTTAAAATATATTCTCTAACTTTTCCTTAGAAACTATACGCAATAGCAAAGCCCTACGATCACGTTATATGTTCGCACTATATTACCGCACCGAATCCAATTGACGGAAAAAGTCGGTGGAACCTATAGATTATCGTGGTTTAGGATATTGCGTATTAAAGTAATTTACTATTTTACCTATAAAAATTACACATATGTATGCTGATATTTTATTCTAAGAGTGCTATTTTTTAACTATAGTGAAATAAAAATCTGAGTTAGTCATGGTTTTTTATACAGCATGAGATATCCAATAATGAAAGTAAACTATCACTATGGCATTTTTAACTTAAAATCCTAGTAATATTATATTTTCATTAAAATGTTAGTTTAGATTTCGTATCAGTCTATTTCTAATAAGGATTTATTTATTAAAATCTTATTCTCACGCAAGTTAAGCTGAAGAAGACTCATCTTTGTTATAATTATTTTATCATAAAAGTATATTAAACCTTCTCTACATATATATCAATATCCTCACAAATAGGTCTTCCTTTTTTATTAAGAGTTAAAATCTGTATAATTTTTTTACTAAATTTTACAGAGTTAAGGATGGCCATTAATCCAATTTTTTTGTAACTTTATTGCTTTTTATGCAATAAAATTATTTTTTATAAATTTTTGTAATTGTCTTTGAATTTTAATTTGGATATTTTTGTTGTTTCCAATTTATTGCTTAGATAAGTGTACCTTTTTATAATAATAAATTGTTGACTGGACATTTATATGATGTGAGAAATAAAGAATATCTAAATTATAGAAAGTTTATGTATATTTAAATAAATAAAATTCTTAAAAGATTAGTTGTTATTTATTAAATCGTTTTCGTGATTGTTTAATCATTTGTTAACATGACAAACATTGGCTAGTTATTTTAGGTATATCTAACATTGTGTACATGAAATTTCATATAGTTTTTTAAATTATAAGTAGTCTATTATTATCTTTTTAACGGATAGTAATCATTACTTTTAGATAGTACGTGTATTTAATAAATGATTAGAAAAGAGGAACGAGAAACAGAATGCAAAATATTTATCAGCATTATTGAATTTAGAAAAATGTTATATAGTTTTCTCATAACGTTAGGAATATCCTCAAGCTCAGTTATTGGAACACAGGCAATTAAACGTACTTACAAGGGAGAGGTGGATATAAGTTTTTTATTGACATATTTTACTACACTTTTTAACCTGGTATTATTCCCATTATATCTTGTGTATTATTGGTTGTTTGTAAAAGAACGCAAGCCTATTATGGTTATGATAAAGTATTCAATTTGTTGCATCTATTCAATTTTTTGTTATATCTTCTTCTTTAATAGAGAATGCATAAAATATGTCGATATAAACAATACAGTTGATGATAAACCAAACTATTTACGTGTTCTTTGTGTATTGACTGGTTTTACTGTTATGTGGCTTCTTGCAAATTATACGTATATCAAATCGTTGGCCTATTTAAATACTGGGGATGTATCTACGTTGTTTTCTACCAGTAATGTGTTTGTGTTTTTGCTTTCATTAATTATACTAAAAGAACAGTTCTATTTGACTAAGGTAGCTGCACACATTAAAATCATACTAATTGTTTTATAAATTTTTAGTTATTCTCAATAGTAATAGCCAGTGTAGGTGTTGTTTTATTTTTTTATTCTGGGCATCTCAAAATGAACACGATTACTGGAATTATACTAGCTCTGTTATCTGCATTTTCCTCTGCTTTATATAAAGTTTTTACCTTACTTTGTTGTTGAATTTAGAATATATTTTTCGGATTTTTAGGTTTTATACAAGTTAATAATTAAGCATGGTAATGTTGTGCATGTTCTTTTCTCCTTGACAATTATAGGAATAATTAGTTGTCTTTTTTCATGGATTTTTATTGTTGTATTTCATTTCATTGATTTTGAAAAAATTCCTTCCATTAATCAAGTACCCTGGTTAATGATGTTTTTAAGAGGATTTTTTGCCTTAATTATGAATTTTCTTATCAACTTTGGAATTGCTTATACATCATCAATTGTCGTGTCAATTGGTGCGTTATTATCGATACCTATCAATGCAACTATCGACTATATTTTTTACTCCCAATCTAAGACTGTTGTTGAAATCATTGCATCAATCCTAATTGTTATCAGTTTTCTAATGATTATTGTTCCTGATAGAGTACTTAGCACTGTTGAACCTTTTTGGAAGCGTTCTGATAGGAATCGAATAGTAGTAGATGCAGGTGGTCACTTTAATTATATATATATATACTGTAATTCTATTCTATATTTCTTCTAGATCCCCTGTAATAAAAATTAAAAATTATTTCTCAAACCCTACATTTTTTGGGATATCTTTAATTGCAATGTAGGATTTATAACTCTTAATTATTATATCATTATTATATCATACTTTTCTGGAAAAATTTGATACGTTTGTGAATGGTCTTATATATACTATGTATGTTCATACACAACTGTTTATACATTAAATATATATTAACTGGTTACCAATCCTATTTATCCCCTACTAAAAAGACAGTTTGACTACTTTCTAATGAATCTTAATGCTATTCACACATTACAATATGTGATGAATGAATACCCCACTCTAAAGTATCATTCATATCAAAAATGTAGAAAATTCAGCTTTTTATTTATAATTTTTTTTTCTACAAGTTAACAAAATGTTTTTCTACAGTATTATGAGTACCAATGCAATAGCTCAGTTACATTATAAGGTTATCTCAAGTGTGACTAACGCTTACATGGCGTGTGAATAAAAACCGATGAAACATATGTAGGTAAGTCCTAATGGCCTCTTTAAAAAATTAGCTGCAACATTCACTGCATATATATTAAATTCAAATAGTTTCACAGCACCTACAAAACTATAGATATATGTAAGATACCGGCCGTACACTAAAATTGAAAAATACTATAAAAAAGTTTAAAATGGGATGTCATATATACTAGCTATATTTAAGAATGTGAGCTACAAGTGAATGGAACGGCCGTTGATTAATACATGAATGCCATTACATGGTTTTAAAGGGTTTGTCCGAACGTTGCCGAATGTGAATACGATGTTACGGAGGGTGTCGTGATGATATCGATTTGTAGGTATTGCGGTGAATTTAAAGATGATGGCTCATCGAAGAATCTATCAAACCACTACAAATCAGCTTTCCACAAATTTAATTTTGAGAGAAAAAATTTCAAGTTAGCTCCAGTGTCAGAAGAAGAATTTAATGCAACCATGCATGACACTCATAGATCGTTTTCTTCGGATAAAAAGCAAACGTACTGTTTAGAGTGTAAAAAATTATTTTCTAGTTTGGATTCATATAACAATCATAAAAAAACTAAGAAGCACATAAAAAATGCTCTAAAAATACAAAAATTTAAAAATTCCAATGAACCTGAGAAACAAGCAAGTTTATTAGAAACTAACCACAACGATAAGGATTGTTTTAAACATATCCACCCTCAATCTGATAATTCTTCTGATTATGAGGACATAATTGAAAATAACAGCTGTTTACAGTCTAATTTTTGTGGAATGTGCCATTACAAATGTAATTTGTTGGATATGAATGCTCATTATTTAGAAAAACACTCTTTTATCATTCCACATATTTTAAAGAAAAAAAATATATCCGATATTTTTATTGATTACTTTGTTAAATATCAATATGAGTATTTTTCATGCACCAACTGTTTAAAATCATTTATAAATGATAAAAATTTATTCAATCATGTGCAAGACAAATTACATTTTTTCCCATCATCATCTTTTGTATGTCATTTCTTATTATTAGCTACTTTTATTACAAATTTAAGGTTGAACTATTTTTTGAGCATTTATCTACAAAGATAGATTCTACATCGTATGAAAAACTATACGCCACTTTTAGAAATGACTTAAATAATACTAATGATACTAATCTAGGCCTTAGAGTATCAAATGGCTCTAAGATTATTTGCCACAGAATGTTGGTGGTATGTTTTTATAATATTTATTTTTTTTTCATATAATACAATACATTTGAATTAAAGTCTAGGTATGTTTGTTTAAAAAGTCAGATAATTGTTCCCAAATTACACATTGGTCTCAAAAAAAGATTAGAATTATCAAAAATTCCTGTAGATACTATCGGTGTTAGTGAAAGTTTAGGTTTGAATGACAACGATTCAAGAATAAAACAAATAATACTATATGAATTATCTAGAAAAATGTCTATATATAATAACTCTTCTTTTGAAATGGCTAGAAAGGATAGAGCTAAGTCGGCTGCCTTACGTCAATATAATAAAGATAGGGTTAAATTAGGTATACAAATGAATAAAGTACACCGTCCATACCCCAAAAAATTGATGTACCTATGATTACTATATAAATTACTATTTTTAGAAAGTATGAATATCTATATATGTTCCACTATGTATGTGTACGCAATTAAATTTCTCTATTAGTCTTGTTTTATGGTGCTTTAACTATTAAGTACATAATTAAACATTCATTTTTTTATAAAATTAGTTCTTTACAGTAATTGTTTATGCAGTAACATTTTCTTTATATGCATATTTTTTACTTGTTATCTTAATAATTAGAAATATCCATTTGTGTATAATTCGTAAATAATATTTCGGATAATAATAGTATGTCATGTATATGGGCCAGTATTTAATTAAATAGATTCCTTACTAAAATGTAGGCTTCCATCATGCCCACTTATTAATCTAGTAATGGTGTACGGTTTATCACTGCTTTTTGTTGTAATATTATTTTTGATCGTAATATTAAAAAATTTAATGAAAAGTTTATAGGAATAAAATTCTGTGATCCTTAAGATACTATGCAAATCTTTATTAATAAAATTATTGACTATAGTAGACGTATAAATCACAAATGAAAGTATATCGTAGTATTATATCTATGAAATAATTAAACTGGCTAACAATGCAAGTGTAACACTTGTGTGATATTACCAATTCATGTTTTTATTTTGAAGAATATGTAACCAAAAACTTACTAATGAAAGATCGTTATTATGTAAATATTTTCTATTATACTTTATACATAGATATAGTTTTAAAAATCAGTCAATACGTTTATTGCAACATCGTTGTTAGCTTATAATAGATAATTTATGGTGTGGATATATGTTATAGAAAATAGCAATTAAAATATATATACGAGTATACTACTAATATTTATTAATGAAATATGTTAGACTAAATATCTAAAGGTATATTTTTGTTTGATAGAATAAACTCTTAAATTGATGACCCAGAGAGTGAATTTGTTTTGGCAAAACACTATTGTGTAGCTAGAATGTAATTTAAAAGCTTCTAAAATAGATCTTTTAACTGTCATTTTTCTTTTAAAATCCTAAATAACTTATAGTAGTTTAATTCATTTATTTTTTTTTCATAAACGATCATTAGTAACGCTGATACCCACAAAAAAATGAAATGTTGGAGGTGGATGATAGGAGGTGTTGCGTAATATCGTAAAAACTTACTCATATGCCTTTTAATTAGGTATTCGACAATTTTCACTTTTTTAAATAATAATTTTGTAATAAATTAATCTATTTTTAATAATATAATAGTATATCATTTAAATATGATGCCACAAGGCTACATTTTTTTTATTTTCTACTTATAAAACTGGATTGTATGATTTTTATAAAATTTATCACATGAAACCATTTAATTATGTAACAAAAGCAATACTAAATGAAATTAATTCAAATGTGGTGAATTAGACATGCTGTGTATGCATTTCTACTAGACAGAAAATCAGTGTATGATACTCATTTTATGAGAATTATTACAAAAAAATTTTACCTCAACTGTCAATTATTATAAAATTCAAAATAATTTTTTTTACAATTAAATATTTGAGCCGAAGAGTATGTAAGCCAATAAATTTAGTTGGCAGAGATGCTATTAATTTTGGCACATGCATGTTTATGTTTCTAATAGCAATACGTGTTAAGATCAATGTGTGCAGCTAGGTAAACAACATTCTGAGTTAGCAAATCAATTACTTTATGGCGATCTTCATGATTAGTTAGAAAGCATAACAAAAATTGTTTTAAAAAATTTTTTAATTTAACGTGGAAGTTTTGAAATGTGTTCATTTAATTTGTTATTTTTCGGCACTAAACCACTAGAATAGTTAGATTTATAGCTTGGACATTTTGCCACTTTCATTGATGAATTAAATTTCTTATTATTGATATTTGGTGACTGTTTAGTAGAATGATCTATAATATCATAAGGATTAACATTGGTCCCTTTAAGAATTTTATTAACATTCTCATCACTACAGCCAACAGATAGTGTTTGATTATTTATGCTAAAAGGAATATGCTTATTTCTAAGTAAATATAGTATTTAGTTAATGGTAATAAATCATTCATATACAAACGTTTATGGGATTTAAACTGTGTAATGTCTCTTACAAAATATGTATCATCCAATACCTACCATTTTTTTTAAAGATTTAATAGTAAACAATCATAAAATACTTCCATTATCATACTAAGCTTTGAGTTTAAAGTAGTTTCAAAGAAAATGTTATGAATTATATCTTTGTGTAATTTGATCTATAAGTGTAAAACATAAAACATTATATTTACATATTAAATAAAAAAATCTTAATGTATATACATCAGCTTTTATTGCTTTAACAAGAGCTTTGTCTTCTCTTGATAATGCAAAGCCAATGGAGTCAATAACACGCTCTGATTCCTAATTATATATTATTTTAAGAAGGAGAAAATAGAAGAGAATAAATAATGTTAAATGATTACTTTAATAATTTTTCTTATTTCCCTAACACGATGGCAGTTAAACAGACGTCTACAAAAATAGCCATCAATCATAGAACGAAGTGTAACAGCATGGTAAGGTTTCCAAAACTTTAATTAATAAAATCAGTAAAAAAACTTTTAAATGGAAAGACAGTATGATAGTATACTTTACACAGTGTATCTACAACATATTTTTCGAGGTCACCGCAGTATTTAGGAGATGGTATTTTTCTGTGTACAAGGTGATTTGCATTAAAATCAACAATAATATTCGGCTCATTATAATGAAGTACAATAAATGTTTTTGATGTACTCTTGTGGCTACTTAATGGGCTTAACAGCGGTGTTTTTTTTGTTTTATATTGGTTTGACGAACAATAGGATGATGAATGATTAGATTCTGAAAGATTACTGTTTGTGCTATTTATTGACAAAGTGTTATTGTGTAGAGCATCTTTATGTGGATAGTAATTGCTACATGGTCCCTTATAGAGATTGTCATTTAGTGAATTATCAAATATGTTAGAAGCTGACGATTGTTTCAAAATTGATTCGTGATTCTCATAGATTGGCTGGTAAATAACCTTATACTTTATTGTGTGATCATTAAAATTCGTCTGGTTAGCTTTTTTACTATCATTCCAAGAAGAATTAGATATACTATTTAATTGCTGATCGCAAACGGCTTTCTTGGATAAAGGTGACGATGTTGAGGTAACATTGAAAGCTGATTTGTTAATACTTTTAGTGTTAATAATATTTTCAAGACTTTTAGGGCTTTCACAAAGTGTAGGGTTTTTCGAAAATTGATCAGATATTTGTTTAACTAAGGTAGGTGAATTTTGGCTAATGTTATGGTCAACAAAATAACCATTCACATTAATTGTAGCCATTTTCTCCGCGTCTAATCCTAAAAGTGATACATTGGAAAATTTTTTTGACATATTATCAACATTAACAGTTTTTTTTGCGCTTATATAGTTGTATTCTGACAATATATCAAGTAAAGTTTTCAGTTCACTAAATTTATTACGATACGCTATTTCTTTATCATGAATATTCTTTTGGAATGCTTCTAACATAGATAAAATTTCGTTGTGAGCATCAGTAAGGTCACCAATCTTTTTTTCTATCATATTAAATAAATCATCCATATTTAGACAACTTGATACAGCAGCAAGCGCGCCTATGAACAAATCTCTAATCCTAATTATGCACCATGGTGATGGCGTACTTTTCCTCGTTGATATGTCGGGTAGAGGCATTGTGATGTTGTGGTAAAAACATTTTCTAATTTTTCTAATGTTTTATTGTTTTAACATTTTTTTGTCAAATCCAAATAATATTGTTACATTAGCACATTTTTTTACACAAAAACATAATTTATACATAATTTTTCGTATCACATTGCTATTATTGTAAAATTCATCTAATTATTATGAAAGATAATGTAATATTGAGAAAATTATTATCTTGTTTAATGATCAAGTAATGCATTGTAACTGTATGATTAGTTAAGTTATGATGTAGCTTTGTGGAAATCTAATATCATTAATGGGCTAAAGTTATATGTATAAAAGAAACCAGGATTTGTCTAGGTTGATTAACAATTATCTATTGTATAAGATATGGGTGAAAACTTATCACTTTACAAATTTACATGATCTATACTTGTGTAGCCAACCCTAAAACGATACCTTAGAAATTCGTACCATTATTTGTCATAAGGCTTGAGTGTACCCAAATATTTCGCCAAAATCCAGATTTTGTATCAATCAAATCTCAATAATACTGGTAATTGCTATTAAAAAAGATTTTATAATACTATTTTTATGGCGCGATTAACAAAAATTAACGCCACTGTGGATCTTAAAACTTGAAAAACTATACAGCACAATGGTAAGCCTGTTGAATACAAAAATTGTACTCATAAAAAATAAATGATTTTTTTATAATAACTAGACTAATGATATTGTTTAGAGAAGATATATAATATTTTTGAAAGCACTATATTTAATTTTAACATGCAGTACATTGTTAATGATTTTCAACAATTCAGCTGACAAATTATAGCACTTTTTTCTATTTTTCGATTCAACAAATATTTCTCAGTAAGAATACAGAAAATATATTTTATTTAGGTGTCAAGAATTTCTGGTTTAAATAAAGTAACATTTTATTATTCAGGATAATAATAATGCTTTTGTTATGTTTTATTCGTTATCTTTCTAAGATAAACCTTAAAAAAATTCAAAATCAACTTCCACTTAATTTTTTTTAAGATTAAACTGATTGTGCTGTTAGACTGCAATTATAACGTATATGTTAAAATCCAGAGTATTAATTATTAATGGATTAAAAATCGCTTCAATTGTTGAACTTCTGTAGAAACAAAGTAGATGTACTTACAATAAAACATCTATAAATGAAAAAAAGAGGTCATGGATAAGAGGTTTTATACTACTTAGTATACAGTTTTATTTTGATCTACACTGAGAGAATTACGGCTTTTTAAAAATAATAAACCTCAATGTGACTAATATGAAATTAATTTAAACGACTTTTTAGTATAGTAACAATTAAATTTGTCTATTTTATTAAAAGTTTTTTGCATAAAATATCTACCTTTTTATACTTGAGAATTTGAGGAACCGGCATTCTAGACTAATTCAAGGATAACCAGAGTAGGGTATAGTTGGGGGTGGTAGTTGCCTCAAAACGAGGAAGTTTAGTGGGTTAAACTCCCACACTACCGCATAACATTAAGTCACCTTAAAATGGTGCTGCGGTGCCTAAAGCGCCAATGAGGCGGGCTTGACTAACTCGAACTTCACAAGCTAACAAGTTGCGCCGGTGGTTCGACCTTGTAAACAAAAAAAACTTATCTAAAAATTCATTTATATGACTAAAAAGTGTATCAGTTTTAATATTAAATAGCTACTTACTGTATTTACTCAGTCTGAACCTCTGTGATATTTAAAATATCAAGAAATAAAAAGATAGTGAAATATTTACTTTATCAGTAAATGATTTCTATAGAGTGATCTTAGTGTGCAAGCTTTGAAACTTAATGAAGCCATAAAATAAATAAATTATTTAGATGTGTATTACACTTCAATTAAATTAGTTCTATCACTTAAAAATGTCCATAAATAAGTCAACAACAGAATTATAGTTAATCTAATTAGGATTAAAGATAATTTTTATGATGTTAACATTATGGTAGGCACATAATGAACTAATTTCTTTTTAGGAAAGTGCAGATCAAAACAAATATTGTGTTACATGAAATTAGCAGTGCAGAAAAACTAATATCTGTGTCATTTAGAAATGAGTTTGTACTATTATATATATATATTAAACGTGTTAAAGCAAATCTCTAAAAATACCGTTTAATGTATCTATTTATTATCAACTTTTTTATAAAGTTTGAAAATTATGAGTTAAATGTTATAATCAAATAATTTTGAAAGGTTTAATGGAAAAATAGATAAACGTACTCAGATATAGTAAATGAGAGATAGAAAGATGAAATAAATAGTTCAAGTACATCAACCAAATTATTGTTTCTACTAAACCCATTTAAAATATTTAATAACAAATGCTATTAATTACACTTAAGTATTGATTTTGGCTATGTTGCAACTCACCAGGGCCTAACTTATTAGTATGCGACCCGTAGCAAAGTCTATCCAAATGCATAAGCGCGCCTCATAACCACCATTTCTAGCATACTCTCTGTACGAAAAATATAAATTTCATAACTACTAACAGCATTAAGCGTAAAAAAATTATCATTTTATAGGGTACTAAGCATTAATTGATATCATAACCAGAGTATCTAAAATAGAAATATACCAACAGCTAATGCAATAGACTCCATAATGTAAATTTATGTCAACGTTAAACTATTGTTTTTACCATGCATTCAAAAAGTTGGTATATTTCACACTGATCTACACATATTCTACTTTATTAACATACAGCAATTATTATTAATATTAGTTCGCAATATTGCCCATCAAATGCAAAAAATCTAGACTGATTAAACACATCCTATTGTGTCATACTTGACATTCAAAAGCACTTGTTGCTATTAATCATCAATGTATCAACTCTTAATTGAACTAAATCTTTACCAATGTAAACACTATATTATACTATATTATGTTTTATCATCAGGTTTCATTGCTGGAAACAGTAAGACTTCCTTAATACTTACGCAATCTGTAAGAAACATTGTAAGACGATCAATACCAAGACCGAATCCACCAGTTGGAGGAAGACCATATTCAAGTGCAGTGCAAAATCCTTCATCACACATCTGTGCTTCCTCATCACCAGCAGCCTTATCCTATTGAAAAGCAATTAATATTTTAGTTAATGATAGATGCTATAGACCTTTGCTTGTTCAAGAAATAGACTGCGTTGAACTATTGGGTCATTTAATTCAGTGTATGCATTAATAAGTTCCTTTTGAAGCACAAACATCTCAAACCTCTCAGTAAGACCTTTTTTGCTTCTGTGCCTATAAATACTTTTAAAAAACTAAATTAACTTAGATATTACCATTTAGCTAATGGACTCATAATTTGTGGATGTTCACAAATAAATGTGGGGTTCACTATTTTTTTTTCAATGAATTCACCAACTAACTATCATAAAATATAGTTAAAAATTTTAGAAGTATGTAATCTATACACAACATCAAATTTATATTAAAAAGGTACACTATCTAATAATCGAGCAGTGGTGCGTGGATTAGAGCACTCAACATTATTTGTAACACACAAATCATCAAAAAATTTCCTTGCATTTTCAGAATAAAAATCGAAATTATCATCAAGTTTAAAATTCAGTAAGTTTTCTAGCTCTTCAATCATATTCACGCGTTTGAATGGTGGGGTAAAATCAATTTCAATCGGTTCTCCAAGCATTTCTTGTAATTGTCCAGATGGATTATCTTTTTGATAGGGATGATATACAATTTTGAAAGAACCAAAAATCTTCTGTACCATACCTATTTAGAAAACCATAAAATGCACGAATAATATTTATTTTTCTCTAAAAATAGTTTATACCTGAAAGTAGTTCCTCAGCCATTATCATGAGATCCTGATAATCAGCATACGCCATATAAAATTCTAAGGTGGTAAATTCGGGATTGTGCGTAAGATCAATGTCTTCATTTCGAAACTGACGACCTATTTCATACACACGATCCATACCACCGACGACAAGAGTCTAGCACCAATTTTATTAATATTATCATCATTAATGACTATGCGAAAAGATTATACCTTAAGATAAAGTTCAGGTGCAACCCTTAGATAAAGATCAAGATTTAAACAATTATGGTGAGTTATAAATGGCTTGGCAGTAGCTCCACCTGCAATCATATTCATCATAGGCGTTTCAACCTAATTAATGTTTTAAAATTAAGCCTCCATATGAATTTAAATATTTTTAATTGAATCATGTGATAGCAGCATACTTCCAGGAAATTATGTTCATTTAAATATTTTCTAATATAGTCTATAATAATAGCACGCCTATAGAATCGTCTTTTGACATTAGGATTCATTATTAAATCCAAATAACGCTGGCGGTACCTTGTTTCCTATATGTAATGTATAAAATATTTAATTATTTATATGAATTAGACAGTACAATCTGTCACAATAACTAATTTAAAGGCTATTTAAATGTAATAACTATATCTTGCAACAATATTAGAAGCTTCTTCATTATGGTCTGAGTGTACTAATAGTAGCTTTTTAATTTTTCAATTAAATGCTACAGAAAAAAAACTAGTATTTTTAGTAAAAATCTTATTTACGTCCAAAATAAATTTTCTACAAATAATATTAGAATTGATTTATCATAGCTAGATATAGTATCATCATTACTAACGAAATTACGACAATTAATAAATAATAAACTTAATACGTAAGGATAAATTAATACATTTCATTTAAAATTTTTTATTCATGAAAAATTATAAAAAAATAATCATCTATTTAAACAAGTTATTTTTATTAAAATTTTTCATAATACGGCACTTAACATACTTATCATTAGTTTAAAAAATACGTAAAAACATTAAAAAATTTTTTGATTTACCTTATCCTTGAATCCAAAATGTCTAGTGGGAAGCATATGCAAGCAAGGTGACAAAAGATAAGACATTATAGGAAAAATACTCAGTTCTCCACGCTTTGTTTTGCCAGGTTTTCCTTCAAATCCAGCAATATCACCACGATGAATAACGTCGTGTACCGTTTCAAATGATATATCTTTTGAAAACTTCATATTAGCCATAACCTGAATTTTTTTATCATCGTCACCACGGATATCATAGAATATAAGATTTTTTCCTTGCAGGCGTTTAGAATCGACACGACCTATCAAACAAGTTTATTAAGATTTTTTTATGTAAAGTCTTAAGAACAATTTAATACCTGCTACAGATACTACTTCATCAATGCATTCACCTGGTTCAATGTCTTTGTATTTATTGATGAAATCAGTTATTGAAATAGAAACCTGAAACTTGTGTGGATAAGGAGTTAGGCCAATAGTTTCTAGTTTTTTAATTGAATCAATTCGATAATTTTTGTACTGAATGGCATCCATCTTATCCAAATCTAATTTTTGAAGTCTTTCGCATGGCTCGACGTCCTTAAAAATTACTCAGTCAAGCTACCAGGATCTCAAAACAATACTATAGTTCCTTTTAATTTTTTGCTTGCCTTTTCTTGGGATAGTCTTTCCAGTTTTAATTTACGTTTTACTTCACTTTTACTCATCTTATTGCCGTTTTCATCAAAATAATCCTTCAGCTTAGTTTCACTTGACATTTTCATTCTTATACCAAACCTATTTTTTCTATATTAACAGCGTAAAATATTAACATAAAATATACACAGCTCTAGAGAACAACTCAACAATCAATGTAGTATGACCAAGCCCTATTATGTGACCAAGGTGCCCGGAGCACGTGTGTGCAAATACACGCATGCGTATCCTGTTGCATAGTGAGTGATGATACGCTGTAATTCTTGATGGGTTGTTCGATTAGCGAAAAAAAGTGATGAAAACCAAAAAAAAATCAATACATATTGTCTAGTTTTAGAACTAAAAACACAAAAGTATGATGAATTATTTGTTTTTTTTATAATTTTATTTGGTAACGTACAGAGATTCAGGAATAACAGGAGGAGTGGGTATCAATTTAATATCTAACTCGCGTTCAATTAAATCAAGATACTTTCTCTCAGATTGTGTTATTAAGCTAATTGAAATAGCGTAATTTCCATATCTTCCAGAACGGCCAATCCTGTGGAGATAGATTGCAGATTTACGAGGCATGTCAAAATTAATGACAACATTCACACTATGTATGTCAATACCACGATTACACAAATCTAAATTTTTAAGATGTTTAGAAAAAGATTTTAAATATAATCTAACTTATAAAAGCTTTAAGTGCATAAGTATTTGTTAAAAAAAATAGTCTATATTTATAAAATTAATACTAATATTATATTTTAACATAAAAAAATTCATCCTATTCAAATGAATAAAATTTTAGATATTTTCAGATTACTACTTTAATATTAATGCAATAATCTAGATAGGTGGAAAGATTAAAAACTATATATAACTAGTTTAATGGTAAAAACAGTAAACTAACAATCATCTATGCGTTAGATATAAACAAATAAGGTTTAGCATTGATTAATATAAATGGCCAAAAAGAGCTTTTCATAGATTAAATTATGAAACATTTTTACAATCACGTATCTAATACAATGAGTTCTGAAATATTAAATAAAAGAATTATTATTTAAACTTGTCAACAAAAATAAACTGCTGCAATAATATTACTAGCAAATGTTAAGTAATTCATAATTTTATACAGGAAAAATAGTGTATGAATGAATAAGTAAACACTAAAATTTACCTGAAGACACCATAAACCTGAACTTTCCATATCTAAAATCATTAAAAACTGTTTTACGTTCTAACTGAGGCATTTTTGCATGTATTGCTAGAGTAGGATACCCAAGACTAACTAGTCGTTTTGAAAGCATTGCAACGCGTTTCACGGAATTGCAAAATACAATGCATTGATTTATATTGAGCTAGATAAATTCAGTATAGTTTATTTAATGCACGATAGAAAAAAATTGAGCACGTTTAAATCACTTAAAAAAATAACATGTTGAAGATCATCAGCATAATTTGAACACAATATAAAATAACTAATCACAATGCTAAGTAAAAAAAATACTTTATGAAATAGAGTGTTCAAACAACTTAGTTTTTCTTCTTCAGTTAAATAAACATGAAACTATAACAACCAAACTAACGTAGTAGAGTTTATTCTATAGAATTACCTGAGTGATTCCTATAAGAGTTAGTTCTTGCATAAGATTTACTTGAACTGGATCAACCATATATTGTTCCTAGCGATTAGGAAAATAATACATAAAGGAAAATAAACACATCAAAAAATTACTTGGAATTGTGATATATCTCTGGGGAATGTGGCAGATATCAGTATAATTTGTGGTTTTGTTAAAGACTTCATTAAATTTTTTAAAGACAAATTATTATCCCTCATTATTATTTCATCTGCCTTTAATAATTAACAAGAGAAACAAATTAGCAAAATAAGTAAGTTATAATACTTCATCTAATACCAAGAATTTAATGTAATCAGGAGTTATTTGCTTTATTTTTAGCATATGCTCAAAACGTGTCGTTGTACCAATTGCAATGATAGCTTAAGATACCACTTTATTTTTTGAATTAAATCTATAAAAATTTAAATACGCTTATTGTTTTTTATTTTTTCAATATCTTCTTTTACAGGACATCCACCAACAATACTGACAATATTTACATTCGTCATGTACTTTGCTAACTCATTTGCACAATCAACAGTTTGTATAACTAACTCCCTTGTAGGTAACAAAATAATAGCTATAAATTTTTTAAAAAATTCATGCAAATGAATATATGAATTAAAACTTCACTTAACTACCTTGAATAAATGGAATAGTTGGATCAACCATATTTAAAATTGGAATCAGGTACGTTGCAGTTTTACCAGTGCCATTTTTGGAGCGTATCAATGCATGTTTACCGTGTAATATGTGTGGTATCGATTCCTCTTGAACTGGTGTTGGTTCATAATAAGATTTACCAATAATTCCTTTCATTAAGTCATCCTTTAGGGCAAAGCACTCAAAAGTAATTCCCAATCTACTTTTTACATCCTTTTTATATAAATATTACACATTAAAAACTACATATTTCATTATACTTCAGTTTTTATTTTGTTTTTCGAAGCAACTGTTTGTGTTTCTGGTGGTAAGGTAGTTCCCCGATCACCCATGAAATATTTTATTCTAAAAATTGAATCAATTAAAGTATAAAATTATTAATAATGTAAAGTTAATTAAAGATCACATATATGTTAATATTCACTGATTATATTCTAGGTACCAACAATCCACGTACAATCACAGTACGAACCAATTAGCCCTAATGCGCATATGCGCCTACGCATATGGCAGTCACTTAAAACCTTGTGTTTGGAGTTGTAGTACCGTTCCTTTGGTCTGGTAAATCGTTCACAGTGTTTCATTTATTTATTTATTGTTGTGAAAAAGTTTGAATACAATGTATTATCCTTACTTGTTGCTGTAATTCTTAAGTCAGCCACTCATAATATCAATTATGTTGTTACCAATCGATAGTATCGTGCCGTAATATGCGATGTATATGTAGCGCTAATGAGTTACATACTTTTAAAAATAAAATAACAACACATTATTCAAGCTAACTTTTTCGTGAAATCAATGACTGATATGTTGATTATATCTACTGTCAAATTTTCCTTCTCCAGATATACCAATTAGCGATTAAAAAATGTAGATTTGTATGCCCTTTTTTAAGTAAAGAAACTTGTTTAATGTCATAATTTTTTATATTAGTACAAATAATGACCATGCTTATTCTAATACTTAACTGCCTAACGTCTCAAAAGAATGACAACCAAAATATTAATATATTAAGGGCACGTGTATTAATAATTGGATGATGGAATTGGTTTTGACTAATTCTGAAAATTTCTTATCACGATTTTCCATTAAAATAATTATATTTACAGATAATAATTTAGGACATACTTTTGAATTTACTAATTTTAGACTTAAAACTTATTTTTTGAAGAAGTTACGACACGTTAGGTAAGCATCATTTATTTTTGCATGAATTTCTAGATATGTAAATTTATGCAAATATTTTCTACAATCAACATGATAAAACTGATTTTAATCTTTGTATAATGGATTGCTTCCTTAGAAAATTTACATCAATATATGTAACCTTATTACTCAATCAAAATTTTGAGATATCATCCAAAATAGATTTTTTGAGCTTAATCTAAATTAAAATAATGCCTATATTTTAATAAATTTATGCCAAATCCTACCGTTGAGCAATCCGTCACTAGGTCTATAACACTTCGATGTAAAATATATCGTACCCCATCGGCATTTAATTAAATTTATTTATTGCATACAAGCAAACTAATTTTAAAGGTATACAAAAATTTTACTATAAAATAATCATAAATTATATTAATAATTTCTTTTTCTGAAACTATATTCTTAAAAGGAACTCTACAAAAACTTTTGGACAAAACCTTAATTGCATTATATGCCGACTCTTATCATCGCCTTAAAACATATTCTGCCTTGCTTAATACATGTGAGTAGTTTCTTGAAGGTGTCCGAAATTTAATTACTATTAATATTTTATATTCACAGTGGCATCATTCACTAATCGCTATAGATTTCACAATGCGTTTTCTACTAATCCAAGTAATAGATTAAACCTTTAAAGCATATATTGCATATTTTTAGCAAAAATGTTTTTGTTTTTTTTTAATAACTTCTATTGACTTTTTTTCAGTATCCTCAGGTGTGCTAATAAGTCAAATACCCTAAATTTGATTTGATGGAGTCATAAACCGGTATTATTTTTTTTGTGCCAATGCATTCATCAATTCATTTCACATATCTTACTAATCATCACCAAGTCATAGTGGATTTATTCAGGAGTGTTTTTTGCCTGCATTTCTCAGGTGATAGTAAACAATGTCAGCACAAATATTTATTTATTTCCTTAGTTTTGCCATTTATTTTTGTTTCTGTTAAGATTTTATTAAATCAATTTTTTAATTAATGGTGATTATATATTTAATTTTTAAATAATATCTTTTACATAACAAAGTAGTGTACTTTTTGCCAGTTTCTGCGAATACTCATTTATCTTATTTAACTTGACTTGTTTCATTGAAACTTCGCAGTATGAATGTACCTTGTTAAATCTTAGAATTCTCTTTTTCATTAAGAATATAATTAATTTCATAATATTATGGAAACAAATTTAAAATAATTTAATATATTTTATAGCAACTAGTTTAGTCCAAACCAAACCATTTTAAGAAAGAAATTAACTATATCTAAAGTTGATTCTTAAATTCTTACAGAAGCATATTTTCGTCTGCAACCTGATAAAATTTCATATAAAAATTTCTATATTCTAAAAACAAATCATTAAATGTTAGTTTTTTTATTTTTAGTGGAAAGGAAGCTTGACAAGCGTGAATATTAATTTAATGTCAACATATTAAATGATAATTTAAGAAACTAAAACAAAAATAATATTTACATATATATGAAATAAATCACAAGTGACATATTATGGCATCTCTTACAACACTTATTCTAATGGATATTGCTGACAGCAGCCAATAAAAGTTCCTGACAATCATAAAATGTGTCGTGATTCGCAAGAACATAAGCATGCCACTTATTTAATTTAGATTATTATAGCGATCGCCACTAAAGCATAGAGAAGAGTCTAGAAAAGTTAAAATTGAACTATTTTACTTTAAGCAATAAATTTTAGCCTAGCATAAAACACGAATAGCGCCATGTATATGGAAAGAATTTTTTACCTGTTATTATTATGAAAACGTAGGCACACTAATTGTGTAAAGCTTAGTGAACTTTTTTAGTACTTTTTTGTGGCTACGATCTTTTTTTACATTTAAAGTGAAGTTTTTGTAAGAGCTATCAAAATAATTCATTAAAAATGGCTATACTGTGACTTACACGCATAAATTTTTATCATTAATACAAATTTCACAAATACTATTTTTTGTGTATATTCTTTTGAAAAATGATACTTAATATATCCAGCAAAGAGAGAAATTTATATGGCATTTGAGATAATTACTAAAGATACTACAGCCTCACATTTTTATTGAATTAAATTTTGCTCTAAATTAGAAAATAAAAAACTAAATAAAAAGTTAATAAGTATTAAAATAATATTTATAAATCTATAAGTAATGCTACAAAATATGCTGGGTGTTTAGGTTTTTATATTTCACACTGCCGTGATGTATTATTCATCAAATTGAAGCATAGTCAAAATTTAGTAACTATAAAGTTACTGGAAAAAAATTTTAATTTATTATTTACTAAATTTTTCAATATTTAAAAAAAAATCAATTTCAATGCTTAGCTGTGTTAACTAAAATCATTATTTACCAGATAAAGTTTTATCTTATACCATAGATAAAAATAAGCATACTTATATTTTATTTAGTTCTTCTAAAATTGCATATTATAGGTATTTTTGAATTCTTCTATTATATTTTCTCCGTCCATTTATATAACATACGCCAGATAAACTAGAGTTGATTCTAAAAATCTTACATATATTTTTTATCCATATCATAATTATTTTAGCATCTTTTTACAAATTGGCTCAATTTTGATCCAATTTAAGAGAACATGAAATATTATCAGTATATGAAACCCAATTTTTATTTATCAGATCACAAAAAATTATCTTGAAGGTTTTGTTTAATGACTGATGCATTGGGACGGATGGAATAGTATCATAATAAGAAAGATGAAATAAAATGTTAGTGGCAATTTTAATCCTACTTTTCTTTCAAAAATTCTTTACTACAAATATATTTTAAGATGTGAGCTGAAAAGTATAATCCATTATTTATATAGATGTTTTCCTATTTAAGACTAGAAAAAAAGACTTTTTTTTTGTTATGATATAGTATCGGATGCAAATATGAGTAATAAAAGTAAGCAATTTCATTTCATATCAATAATATATGGGTGCAAAGATGGCATGTGGTGTAGAGAACTGGTCTCATAGTGCATGACTGAGCGTTTTAATTCGAATTTCGCATCGGTCAGTCCACTACCTTTGGAGTTACTATTCTCTAAATCCAAATTCAAATGGGTACACTGTGGTAATCGCAGGGGTCTATGGCATGTCTATAGCTCTGCTCGCACTAGGGAACTCCTAGCGGATAGAAGTGATTCATGTGCTTATAAACGCCAAGATACAGGTTCAAAAATATTGGCGTATATGTGGATCCGACGCGCGTATGTGAACGGCTTCCTAGACTTATCCAAGGTTGACCGGAGATTACGGTCGAAATCATGGTCGCCTCCAAACAAGGATGTTTAGTGGGCTAAACTCCTAAACTACTGCAGAAGATAAAGTCATCATATGATGATGTTACAGTGCCTACTGCGTTGATGAAGCAGGCCTATCTAACCTCAACATCACAACTTAACAAGTTGCACTATGGGGGTTAACCTTGTAATCAAGCAAAAAATTTAAAACTAATATTAAATTTACATATTTTAAAACTTTAAAAAATGAATATAAATATTTTTTTAGCGTGAGCAATAGCTATAAGTACTTTAAAATAATAATGCGGCACTAGATCTGGCCTGTGCATGTACATTGATCTATTATCTCAACATTTTTTAAAGCAAAAGCTCTCTAAGCCACCGAACTATTTGAAAAATTAAATGAAATTAAACATTTTGGATTTTTTATTGGCACTTACTTATTACTGACATAATTAGTACAAACATTACCAATTAATGTATAAGGTTTATAGTTGTTAATACTAATATTTGTAAAACAATTCTAAATAAAAATTAAACACCTTTTTTTAATTAATAAGTAAGTTATGAAAAAGTTATGTTTACAAAGTGGTGGGCTTTAAACACGTATGTCCCTGCAGAAAGACAAAAACAACAGAAGGAGTAATAGATAGAGTATCAATGTGAAAGAGGTTTGGTGAAGTTTAATATTTCTAGTTAACAAAATAATATTAAAATAATAAAGAATTTAAGTAACAATAATGTGGAAATTACTTAGAAAATTAATATAAAAATGTAAAAGCACATAAAGTAGCAAAAGAAATATGCAGCATAAGGATGTATTAAAGAAAACTCGCGTTAAAATTTTTTTTTAAATTTAAAGGATATTTGGAAAAAAAAATGTGTTTAGTCAGAAATGATATTAAAAATTATTGATTAAGATTGCTTAGTATTTGTATATGGTCTTTAGTAGTAATATGCTTGTCACGTTCTATAAAAAATAAGTGTGGCGAAGAATTATATCTGACAAAACCTGCATAAGGGTTGGGGGTATTCAAAATTAATTTTGACACAGTAACCATAGCTTGATTATCTTTAACATTGTGGTTGGAATTTAACTTTATGTAAATTAAGAAAAAAAGTTAAAAAACGCCTTACTAATATGGATTCTTGTTGAAGTTTGTTACTAGATCGGCATACTTTTGCTTGTTGTTTATAACCTTCTTCATATACCTTGTAATTTAAGGAAAAGTCACTTAATATTGAAAAAAAACTTTCAATCTTTATCAACAAATATTATTCATGCAATATAAATTAAATATTGCTTGTTTTACTTTAAGTTTTTTTGCTTCATTATTGCTAAAACCAAAATACGCCATCATATTTATTGACTTTTTTGCTAGTACATTGTATATTGCTTCACATTCAACTAATCTTTTCAAGGCATCTAATAATAAAGAACTTTCTCTAAACAAATTTTTTTTAAATTTTTAAACCTTTTTTATATCAAATTTAATTAAAAATCAATGTGAAAATTTTCCTATTAAGTGTTTATGAGATCAATTAATCAGCTAGATTATTGAATGTAAGATGTAACTCATAACGTAAAAGAACATGCAGCAATATCAATTTATATCTCAATTTATTGTGATAAACCCCATCTCGCCCTGATTTAAATGTTAAATGTTAATAGTTTATAACAAATTTAATTTTTTAAGGCATGAAAACCTAATTAACAAATTAGACATAGAGAGCATTTAGTATGTGCATGTGATATCCGTTGAAAATTTACAGGTTCTTTGTTTTGTTATAGACATTATTTATTAAATTAAAAATATGAATGCTATTATTAAATATTTTTACAGTAAAATAATTATTAATGTCTTAATTTAAGGTTAAAAATATACTTTAAATGAGAAATGTAATCACTAGTTGAGTTATGAATTGATTTCATTTGATACCAAGCGATTTCAAAATTTTGTATAAGGACAAATACTTTAGATTGCAACTTATTAAAATCAATCTAAAGATAAAAAATTAAATTAGAGAAATGTAAATTATATTAATTGTCTAGAAGAATTGCCTTAGAGACAAGATGCACGTTATTGAGTAAATCATATAAACATATCCCATTGGTGGCATACTCCGAGTTTAATGCAATTTTATGAATATGATATAGTAATGGTTTTTTATGTTGAGGGTCTTTGATCGTTTTTAACTGGCTGAGATATGTGATTTTAAATCCATAATTCTAAATTCGGTATATGGTGTGTTTAACAGAAAAATTAAATAGCTAATATGTGTTACAGTTATTGTCCGGTTAATACAATTTCCAATATTATATACAAGCGAAATCAAGTATTTTAAGTATAATGAATTTGTTGATTCAGTTATAGCACCATTCCAATGTTTAAAAACTGTACCACATTCCTACAATATTGAACAAAATAAATTTCTGCTAACTAATTTACAAGGTAGATCCTATAAACATTTACTTGAACAAAATTGTTGCATTTAATTATAAAAATCATTATATTAAGTCTTTCTTTGCCATTTGGAATGTTATTTATATAAATCATAAACTTCTCGGCAATACCAAGCTGCGAAAGATTGTATTTTTGAGTAGCAGCACTCAGCAATTTAATTTCATCATCAGTTGGCATCATACTTTTTATTTGCTTAAAATTTTTTTGATATTAAATATACATTCATATTTAAAAAAAATATGTATTATACTTTGAGAGTATCGTAATCAAACACATTCACATCTAAATTTAGCAAGGATTGTTTAATAGTTTCAAAATTTGGAAATTTCTTTAGTATTATTGCGACTGATTGTGCTCTCTGCTGATCAATAATAGTTATAGGAATCATACTAGATGAAGTATTTATGATTCTCTTAAAAAGATGTATATAGCATGGAAAAAATTATTTAAATTTGATTTTAAATAATAAAAATATACTGTATTAGAGTTTTGTGGCAAAGTAAACAAAAATTTTATCTTCTCTTTATCAACAGTTGAGAGCCGTTTGATATCATGCCATATTGTTTTATGTATATTTCTAACATTTTTGTACTTACGCTGAAAAAACATTTAAATACGAAAAAAAACTTTATTATGTCTTTGTTTGTAATTTTCTCCCAACGAAGCTGTAAAGTATTAACTTCTATTAAAAAAATTTAAAGAATAAATATCAAAGTACGGTCAATTTAATGTGTAATACCGGCTGGTAATGAAACTATGGGTAATGGTGGTGGTTTCGGCGGTATGCCATTTGTTGTGGTATGCGAAGTCGCTTTGTTGATGGTATTTTCATCATCTATGATTACAAATAAACTTTGAAAATATTTTTTTTCTTTATAGTATATACCAATAATGATATTTTCTAAAGAGAGGTCAAATTGATTCAAACCATAAGCACTTAAACATAATGATCCGTTGTCTAGGTCATATTTTAATTGTTTACGATATTGATCGATAATATCTACTGCATGACTATCTAGACATATGTCCTATAAATAGTGAATAGGTAAATGATTTTATTAAAAAGTTGTATAGATACCTTTTTTTTGTTAGAATCAGCACAATTGCTATTAAACGGTGATTGATGTGCATAAAAAATGTTTTTTAGTATTTGTACTCCACTTAAAGCCGTTCTAAGATGTAACGTAGTTTCATATTCTACAAAATGATTTGGAAGTATCTCAGTATTATATCTCAGTAACAGATTGTAAACATCATCAATAGTATCTGAACATTTTTTATCTTTTTTTCTATGTGTAAGTAAAATAAAATGTATTTAGTGTAAGCTCATATCATTAATAAATTTACAGTAATTTAGCACTATTTTGACTCTAAAGAGTATTAAACTTATTTTATAACTATTTCAAATCATAATTAATACCTTTATTGAATCTGTTTTTAATATACCTTGTAGAACATTCTAAAATAAATATTATAATAGATACAAAAGTACCATAAACTTTTGAAATAATACGCATACTTCTACAGGAACTAGAACGTCGGCATTATCTAGTGCTGATAAAATGGCACGAAGTATTTGTTCATCATTTACTGTACTAAATAACTACCATTATTTTATTATATTATCATAAAAAGCCTTAAATATCACCGGTATAAGAAAAAAAAGTATTTCAAATTTTTGTGTGTCATTGGTTGAATTCTTAAGTATATTGATCAAATTTGAAATATTTCCGAAAATATTATCATGTTGACTTGCTAAAATTTATTTTACTTATTTTTCAGTAAGTATTAGAGTTGATAAATAAATATAATGCATTTTTATTTATATACTTTTGGGATAGTTGCTATCTGAATTTATTTCATACAGAAATTCTTTTCCAAAATTATGGTCATAGAGAAGTAGTAGTCGCAATATTCGAATAACTGTAGACAAATTTTCTAAATTCTATTAAAATTGTTTTCAAATATTATTATAATTTTTAAAAGGTGGGAATAATGTTTCTGATTATACAAAAATTTTATGATTACCTCACCATTTATAAGGGTTACAAACCATCGAATAATATCCTCATTGTCTCGAATTACATACAAACCATATTTATAGAAGGTAATACGATAGAAACCTTGTTATTGTATTATTTATACCTCTGTCAATTAGAGAAAAATACCTGCAAGTAATTCTTTTGTTAATTTTTGAGGGTTTTGATTAGCTAATTTAATCAGCATTTTTGATCCATCTCTTTCAATCAAAATCTCCTTAACGTGTGGATTACTCTAAAAAATGCTTAGAATGTTCACATTAAGAAGCATAACTATTGTCAAAAAAGTATCACTATGATAGAGTTTTTATTTAAAAAAAATTCTTACTAAATTTTTCATTCAAAAATAACTATAATTAGACAACTATTACATTTATACAACTCTATCATTACGCGTAGTTTCTTTATAATTGAAATGTGTCATTACCAAAAATTCATTTTCACCATTTAAATTCATTATTTTAATAATTGTAAATTACTACGTTAAATTATATCATAAGCACGTCATTTTTAATCTTTCTATACGTTGGTTTAATAGTAAAACCCTCCATATAGCTATATCCCAAGCCACATTATTATACCCTTATGTGAGACAATTAATTGTAATATTTGTTATCCATTCTCTTAAAGTTATTAATATAATCTACTTCTTTTTCATCTTCCTTTTTATTTACAGGAAAATTCACTATGACAACATGGTGTTTATTTGATTTCAATTGACTTAAGGGAATTACATTTGTTTATCAAAAAAAATATTAAATAGATTTAAAGTTTTTTGACTATCAATTTTTTAGCATAGTTAACATAATCTGTGTCAATAATATTGTTCATAGTGCACAGTACAGCTTAAGTCAACCATGTTTTCTTATTTTATATGTATGCACTTGACTTTACACTGTGATTGTAGTCCCGGCTGGCTTGTCTCAGCAATTATTATTGTGCTATGAAATGAAAAATTACCCTTTTATAATTTCATATAAATAGATAGTTTAACTACAATTTTTTTAAAATTAACTGCTCATTCCTATCAATAATTGTGATGATAAAGTCAATTTGATATAATAAGAACCAGTGCATATTATAATCATTCGATTTATCATAGAGATAAAATAAATCTCATTTGAAATACATGTATTTATAATGTGATTTTCTTATGATTTTGATAGCCTAATATCAGGTTTCATGCAGTGTTAATTTTTTTTTCAATTGCATTTACTAAGTAAAACATGTTACTATGGATAACCTGAATATTTGCTATATAAACGCGCTTAATACAGCATCTAGTATAATTAATGTTGATAGAGATGGCTGTAAAAGGATACCTTAAAGAGAAAATAGTCCATTGAAATAAAAACATAATTTTTGTATGCTTTATATATAATTGTAAATAAAACTAGGTTTAAGATGAAAAATTCCACTTTTAAAAGTTTGTAAACAGTTGAATTAATTCTTCAGCTGAATTATATATATATATTTTTGTTAATCCGTACATAGATTGAAAGAATATAGGATAATGATGATTTTATTGGTAAAGAGTGAGTATTTTTTTCATTAACAAAAAATATGCTTACTGATCGCAAAAATGCTTCTAATTGAATGATTACGCGTAAACTACTTTAGATCAAATTAGGTTATAAATCTTATTAAAAAATATTTGTTATTCTATACTTTTTATTTTGGTGATTAATACATGTTACAATGGGGTAATGTAATCTATTTAATGATTAGTAGATAAATGACATGAATACTTATTTTTGAGAAATTTGAGGTGGTAAAATTGTTATCATTATAATTTAACATATGTTTAACAACGATTATATATGATATTCTAAATTTGCTTATATATATATCATTAATGTAGATAGTGCTTGCATTAATTTTCTTATTCACTTATAAATCACAATTTAAAAATTTGTGTATAATAATTATGTTTTTATTGAAATAAAAATTATTATTATTATTATCAAATATTTCAAAGTAATTACATGCAATATTCTTTACTTTAAAAAAAAATTGAAAATAATTGTGTATTAATTTATATTATATTAAAACAATGTCAGTAAAAATTTAAGTATTAATTAATAACTGTAAACAAATTTAATTTGGTAATATACAAGCGCTTAAAAATCGCTAATCATATAAATTTGTTTACCAGCAATGTTAATAAAAATAATGTCTAAAAAGGTATAATATTTTCTTAAAAAAACATTACAGAACCTTATAAGATAACAATAACTACGACTATTTATTAAATGCGCATACAATATTAACAAATTTAATATATATTTTTTACTAAATCATCTAGATATATAAACATGACCATAGAGAATAGAAATATAAGCAAATTTTATACAAAAAATGGTGATATATATTTAAATGTTAAAACACTATGCCAATAGTAATTTAATCTAATAATCTACATGCTTAAATTATCGGAACACTTTTTGGTTAAAACTAACCTCTACAAATTCACGTAACCATATTAAATTATTTAAATTAAAAATTAATATTATATTTATATATAGCATAAATATAGCGCAATAATAGTAATGTTTTATTTAAAGAAATTACACATTATACTTTGTTAAAAAGTTAATTTTATATGAAAGTAAAATCAAATAGAGTTAACAGTGACCAAAATTATTACAAAATTCTTTTAAATAATATTAATATGATCATTTAAACAGAAAATGACATAACAAAGTAACCTCTAAGAGTTTAATAATATCCACAGATTATAATTATGTGTTGTTATGCTAAAGCAAGAAATATTTTAAGTGTATTTTTAATTAAAAATAAGCTTAACTGGCTTTATTATTTAGTCAGAATTTAAAAAAAAATATACAATAATTTTTAAAACAAATATAGATTTTAATAAAATGAATGAGTACCAATAAAATGCATTTTAAGCTGGCATATTGGTGATAATAATAGCATGATAACTTTTTTATTTCTAAATTTCAATGTAAATATTCAATAAAACATCCCCCAGCAAGTAATACTGACCACAATTAGGTAAAAGTTTAAGAATGCATAATTTTAAATAAGAAAAAAAAATTATTTAATTATTTTCCGGATCCACTATTTTATACGCCAATACCACTTTAGGCATAATATAAAGATTAAAATAAATTGTTAAAATATAATTTAAAGCATTTGTTGTTTTAAAAGTAATTAAAAAAATAAAAATTTGTTTATATAAAGCTATTTAAATAGATCTAAAAATGTTATTTTAAAAACCAATATAAAATTTTAAATTACTTGATATAATATCCTGAATTGTTACAAATATATATTTTATATTGATTTTAATCCTAAATGTTATTTATTTTAATACAATTTTTATTAAGGCATATGTTTACCATTTGTTAGAGTTGAAGCCAATATATTCAGCAACAATAATAGTATTATTACATTTGATTGATAAAATATTGTTTTTAGTCATTGTAAATGAACGGAATAAACTTTCTTTCTAAATAAAGTATTAATTATTTTTAAAAATCTAGCTATATTAAATGTCAATATACACTGTTGACTTCATTTTGTAACATTTCAAAAGTAATTTTAACGTTACAAATAGTAAAATCACGCTGTAAAAAATTTATTTACATTGTAAACATAAAAAAAGTTATAAAAATTACATTATTTTTTAGAACCACTTTTCCACATATAATAATATCAATAAACTCATCAAAAGATAGATAAAATGAATCATTTTTCTATTTTTAAGAATTAATATATAATTTAAACATATTATTCACTTAACTCCTTGAGTATCAAAAACCATTTTAGGATAACATATACCTAAGGATCTATAATAAGATTACTAAAATAACCTCTATTACTATAAGTAATAATTACAAACTATCATATATTGAAGAGTAAACTTTTTTCTATTATTAATGATTTATTATAAATAAATAGCATGCAATAAATTTCATACATAGTTGCAGCTGAACATAATGATTGTAGTATTGTTTACTGGATGTGAGCACATGTGTATATCATAGATTATCTAAATAAATTATATAAATTTAATAAAATACCTCAATTTTATGATTGTACATAATGTAAAAAAAAATTTAAAAAAAAAGTTTTTTCCCAATTAAACTTTTTATATAGCAGATCATCTAAAATTATAATTAATAATATTGTAATATTATAAGCTTCACCTAAAAATTCAAATTTTTACGTTTAAATTTATTGCAACAGCTTAATAACGTTTTTTCATTCATTTTATTAACATTTATATTCCTGTATATACTAAAATAATTTTATTTTAGCATATAAAAAATATAGATTGTATATAATAATGTGGTTATCACCTTTCGCATATAGGTGCATTTGTTCTGTACACTTTTATCTTATTGAAAACAATGCCATTAAAATTTAAAACATATAATCAACACAAATATACTTTTTCAGAGTAATGCTTAACAAAATAGACCATATCATCATGAGAGTATTGTGATAACGTTTGACTACAATTTAATGCACTTATTTCTGGTATTATTGACATCCTACCATATTGCAACAATGGCACATTGCAAAAATTATGCTGTAATACATATTGAGATAAATACCACCATTCCGAATCACTTACTACTATTTATATTAAACAAACTAATGCTCAAGAAAATTAAATGCTAATTGTATGTTTTACTTGTTGATTTTTGTTTTTGGCGCATTTTCTTATTATTGTAATCATATTCCATTTTTTCTTGTATGATTGCTACCAAACTTATAATATCATTTTCCATATCCACTAATTCAACTAACAAATTAACTCGCGAAAAATCGGAAAGTTTATCTCGGTATCTTACAATATTATTTTGTTGCATGTAAGCGCTAACTTGTTTAATGGCATGTATTTAGTTTTACTATAATTTAAAACGTATATTTAAGCTACGGTTTAATGATAATAGCTAATATGGTTTAAACAGATGAAATAAATCGACATGATACAATGCAATTATTTATAAATCAGTGTATGCTTTCTAAGATCATAATGCAATTACTAGTCATTTAATCATAACTTTGATACTTTTATTCAAACGAATTTAAAAAATAAAATATGAGTTTTTCGAAAGCTTTGGAAGAAAGTTTCGATTACAATTTCTGTTTAGGTGCGTGTTTCTTTTTTAGTAATTTGTTATTGCATAAATTTTCCTCTTATCTAAGTATATTAAAATGAAATAGTTAAATGTTTATAGACAAATATAGGGTATTTAAACATAGATGAAATGAATAATAGTGAAACTAACATATACATATTATTAGTAGGTAATAAAAGCTAGTCATTTTTACAAAAAGAAATTTAAACTATCCATGCATGATAACCTTTTATTATTAGAATGTGTACTGCTTCAGTCCACAAATTTATAGAAAAACGTATACTCCGGATTAGTATATAACTGCATGTGTTGTTCAATCTTTTAAGCTAGTTTTAAATTATAATAATTATGATTTTTTGAAAATATACAAACTTAATTAAGCTTTTAAATTAACTTTTATATTCTACCCATGTATATTTCTACATAAAATTACCTTAGCTATAGGCTTTATCGTAGATAAGATAATAAGTGAACAAGCGTTAAACTATTTTGTTTCGAAATCTATAATATTTTAAGTATATATTTTTAATTAGTTTCTAAAAAGGTTTTATGAAGCAAGCATTAGTATAACATTATTTATCTGATGGAATACACTAGTTTGCTTGTCTTGGTAACTAAAATATAAATATAGTAGAGCTATAAAAAAAAAACTTTTGAAATAGGATTTAATATAGTATGATGAATAAGTTAAATTAAAATTATTTTTTCATTCTATAATAATATATTATTAGACCGTTGTTTGATCCAAGAGTACCAAATTTAAAAGCAATTCTACTTGACTTTGAACCGGCCAAATAAAGTTTAAAAAGTTTGTTTAATAATCTTAGTACATAATATGACAAACTTTATTTATACCTACATATTAATTAATTATCTATCTAAAATTAGTTATTTGAACTAATATCTAATTAAAAAAAGTATTTAATAGAAAAATTTAATTTAAAATCTTAAAAATGTAAAAACAAAATTAACTTAAATTATTGTGTAAATATAAATACATTTTAAACTACCAAAAGCGATTACGTAATATTATTACTAAACGCATAAATTTACAATGATTTTTTTACTAAATGAAAATATAAATCGTTACAACAAAATACAGCGCCTTCATTTCTTAGCGACTATTATACTTTATTATCTCATTAAAATCTATCACAGTATTGTGTAAAGAGCACAAAACTAACTAGAGATGGTTTCTTAGAATTTTAAATTGTAATTTACTATTTTTCTATAAAAAAGTTGATGTCGTATATATAAAAAAAATTATACAAAAAAGGTAAACACTAGTTTAACCCTAGATGATGGTTAAACATTGTACATATATGAATCCACCAGTAAAATATACACTTTTTTTCAAGATAATAATTTACACTACGTTTTATGAATATCAATATACTTATTTAAAAAGTTCTTTAAGCAAAAATTATTCAATACTTATAAAAATATTATTTTCCGAGTGCTTTTATAAGGAATTGTATAACGAAATGGGTAATAATGTAGTAAAACGCTATATAAAACAGATTAATTCAAAGATATTTTAAATATTTTTTTTAAATACTTACAATTCAATAGTTAAATAATTCTGTAGCAGCATAATCATATTTCATGTTAGTTATTCATTCTAGACTCAAATTAAGACAGGAATAAAAATATTGGATAAGAGTTACTTAAAGATAGTAAAAAAAATTTTAATAAACTTAAATATTTCAATTTATATAACATGATTGCTTTAATTTATTCATTGCATCATCAAACTGAACAACGACAAAAAGTAGCGCGCCACTGTCCATAAATATGTTCGCTCATAAAATGCTGCTTTATGTCTAAATAACAATGTGTTAAAATGCTTTCTCAGAAATTACGATTGTTCATAGATCGTCATCATATTACTAACGATTACCAGATCAATCTAAACTCTTAGGTGCTAAAAAAATTTGATACTATTGTAATCATAAGTGTCACATTAGAAATCAAGTCGATATCCAAAATTTTCTACTCGAATAAATATCCGTACACAACATGATAAGGTATTTAGTTATTTAAATTGAATAATTATAAATTTAAAATAAAACATTATAGAATTTGTCAAGTAATTACTTATATAAGATAACAGGTTTATCACATCCTTAAATGTGATACCAACAATTTAAAAGTTTATATAAATATTTCATTCTGAGTTAAGACATGTGGCTAGTAAATCTTTTTTATCAAGACAAATAGAATTAGAGATACACTCAGTTAACAGCTAAGTTAAGTCATATCTGAATTAAGCCATCATATACCATATCGACTTTAGAAGATTTCTTTAATCGTATGAATTAAATTTTTGGTATTAAAATACATTTTTAAAAAAAAATTAGGTATAAAAAACGATTAATTTCTTTCTTATACCATTAATGGAGTTAGATTAAGATAAAAATAACTATGAATCCACTGCATCATCAGAACAATTTAGCTTACTTATAGTACCCAAAAAAACAATTCGTTTTAAAATAGCTATAAACACACAAAAATATTAACATGAGCAAATTATTTGTTGGTAATTTAAAAAAAATTTGTGACTTAATAATCCATCATGGTAGATATATAACTCCATAAATAACATATTAATAAAATGATTGTTATATGTAAAATCTAAATAAAAACTTTATTTAAAATGTTAAAGTGTAATATCAAATAACAATAAACAGAATACTTACTACAAAACATATCTATTTCGTACAGATATTTAATGTAGCCAACAAGCATATGCCCATATAGATTTCTATGTAATTTTTTAGCTATCAAGGCTTATTAAATGGCCTATATATAATAATCTCATGATTAAATATAATATAAGTATAATGTTACATTTTTTAGGAAGAATTATTGGATCTTCCACGTTACAGCTAAATTTGTGAACGCTACCATTGAAGCTATAAATAATACTAATGATAACAGGATTGTTTGTATTAATTTTGTAAAATCCAGGAATTGAATACTAAAAAAGTTGATTATTACATAAATAGAAAAACATTTTTAAATGTGATAAAAAATTTTGGATGCTTTAGTATTTATGTATATGCATGAGAAAAAGTATGTTAAGCAACTGTGCTGTAAATTTTCAAAGTCTAACACATTATTTATAATTATCATAAAACATATTTTAAATGAATCATGAATAAAAAATGTTTTCAATATATTAGCTATGGTAAAATTAAAAAAGTCAACAGCATTAATACATTAATATTGCTTGCTCATAGTGGGGAAACAAAGGGTAATGGTAATGAATTCATCAGCATTAAATTAAGTTAATAATTCTTTAAATTAAAAAAAAAGTTCAACATATAAAATATTTCTAACTATAAGTACTATATAAGTGCATGAGCCTATTAATTAAATATTATTTACAATTTAAAGCCCACGAAACTCATGTAATTATTTAAATGAGGTAAAAATTGTACTAGTTGGCTCGAATTTAATGCATAGCAGTATAAATAAAGTAACGAATATAATAATATATAGCTTTGTGCTAAAACTGCAGCACAAAAAATCAAATGAAATAATTTTTTAATAATAAGCATTTCAATTTTAACTATTTCAAAAATACCGATAAAGGTAATAAAATTTTTTTAATCAAATAGGCTATAAATACTTTTGATCCAGCTTTGACAACTAATTTAGAATCCTTTACCAAATATTGAAGTGGAATTTTAATATCAACAACATTTTCGTTCGCATCAGGATTATATCTAAAATATTCTTATTGATTTTAAAAAAAATTGATATAACTCATGAGATGAAAGCACGGTCAGTTCTCCCATGATAGCTTTTAAAATTATTAATCCATTTTTGAGACGTTCACTAGCAACAATACTGTCATATTTTGTTTTCATCAATTCAGTCTGTATTATAATTTTAGTATACCACTATATTTTTAAAAAATATTAAAATACAACTATTTTGGCCTCTATTTTTTGTCTAGTCAAATTAGATTGATTTTCTTCAGCAAGTTTTTGTTCATAATTTTGATTATCCCAGGATTTAAGCGTTTTAATAACTACCAAATCGAATAATCCCGCACACAGGATTCCACCTAGGGTCCCCACCAATGCTACCACAAAACTTAAATGATTGGCTAAAATTATTGGAAATGATATAGTTTGATTTTGCCTTTGATAACTACATCACAAACCGAGTTAATGTTAAAGTATTACAGAAATCTACTTTAATTTTAATAAAACTCCTTCACTCGGAGATAAGCCGACTGATCCATAAACTTTATTTACATTATCTATATTGTATTCGGCTGAATATCCACCAGAGATAACTTCATTATTAACACTAACAAAAATAATAACTAAAAATTTTTAAAATTGTTTTTAAATAATTTTTTTTTAAAAAATATAAATAGGAGTTAAAAAATTTTAGAATAAAAAATTTTTTGTAAAAATAAACGAAAATAAATCTGATTAGTAAGGATTTTGGTTTTTACATAGCAATATATAAAAAATAAGTTTATTTATTAATTTTCTAGATATTATGAAATGTATAATAAAGTAAAAAGGCTTTAACTTATTAAATGTAATGCATATGAGAGGAGAATTGAAAATGACGATTACGAACTGTACGACAACTTATATCAATGCTATTTACATCTGCAAGATAAAATATTCTCTACTACCTTCCAGACAATCCTATGATCAAATTGTTCGATATTTTGTACATAATGTTTGTCCCATAAGTAATTAACCAGCCACCAATCTAACTCAATTTTATAAGAAAATTCTTACATTGCATTTATATATATAAACAAATAAATTACTTTAGTAAACGTATTGATAAAAAAAGAACTGCCAACATATGATAATTTAAGAGTTAATTCAGGAGGAGAAATATTCTCACATATGATAGTTGTTTTTAAATTTTCCATAAGCGGGTGTGTCACTTCTAAATGTTTTTAATACATACATACATACGCACGCACATATATTTATTATTTTTAGATTTGATATTAATGCTTGAATGTCCTAGCATTCTCATAAAGTGCTTAAAATTGTACCATTTAAAAATGTGAAAAAACTTGAGGTTAAATATATTTGTTAGCAGTGTTAAAAATAAAACATTATCGTCATACTCAGTTGATACCCAACAAACAGATTATCATCATGCAAACCTCCTGTCATGATACAACTGCACTTTCTAAGAAAATTTTAGATTATCAAAATAAATTAGAATGTTTTATAATAAAATTTATACGTTTGATTTTTTACTATTTTTGTTCCACTTAAAACAAATTTAGGTCCTTCACCAATATAATAAGTTAACTATCAATTCAAGAACATATGTTTAATGATATTAAAAATTGAAGAGAAAAATGGGTACGTACTTCCACATTACTCGAAGGTGATAATAGATGATTCACTCCAACACCAAAAAGTCCCTTACCAAATCCACCTTGCAGTATTATTTGAGAATTAAATTTCATTATGTTGGATTGGGAAAGCTCAAACTAATAAAAAAATTATAAAATCCCTATAAATAATAAGAACTTCAAATTCTTGATGTAATGCCATAGCGTCAACGTGACTCTGCATTAACTTTCTGCATAATAGGTGTTAAGAATATTTAACACAAAATACCATTTACTCCAGAAAAGTTGATGATTCAAATTTTGGATCTACCAACTCCATTAAATTTAATGTAACACTTGAACTTCCCCTCGATAACACTGCACTATATATGGCAATATCCTTTAGCAATCTATTACGTTCCTCAATCAAATCAACTCTCTAATTTAATGTAAATATATTTAAATTTCAACTCAATTACTGAGTAATCTGTTATCATATAAGGAGTCAACTAATAATACTTTATAAATATATATATATATTTTAAACAAAAAGTAAATACTGCTTTGTTTTCCTTTGATGTTGGATGGTCTAGCTCATTGTCATACAGTTTTCGTTTTTCAGGGTCAATTAACACTAAAAAATGTTTTAATTACCATTAATATTGATATACAAATAAAAATATGTTTTTTTACCAGTATATGCTTTTTTTATTTTAAAAAAAGCTTCATTAGCTTCCTAAAAATCATAATTTTTTCAACGTGTTGGAAATATATTAGAAAAATATGTACCATTTCCATACAGTCATTTCTATGACGATCAGGATGAAATGCTTGTGAGTACAACTTATATGCACGTTTTACATCATCTGACGAACACTTGTTCAATTTAGTTATTATGTTCCAAAATATAAAATTTACCTTTCGATCTAAGTTTAATACACCATAATAGTCTAAATTGTTGTTCAAGGGCATTGTTTTGGACATTTTACTCTTAATGCAAACAGCACAGATAAAATTAGTTAAGACCTCAGCATTGCGCGCGCCATTTCAGTTCTTTGAAATATCTGTGGATCGAATTAGATGAATCACTACATAAAAGTAATTTGACGTTATTTAAAATATGGCATTTAGTATAAAGCTGTTATGTATGCTGATGGCTTATTTAATCGCTAACTGCTACATAAACGTATCACCTTTTAGCTCGCATGTTCACCGCGTGTAGTCTTTTGAACAGTGCTACGTTTATTAAGAAAAATTTTGGAGTAACAACTATTCAATTAACATTAATATACCTTATTTAAAATTTACGTTGAATGTTTCTCATACTTTAATTTACCTAGCTCGTTAATCAAAAAACAAACGATAATAATTGTTGGTAAGTCACCAACACATGATCAAAAATCGTTGATAGTCGTTTAGCTTCAAAAGTCGTAAGGTTGAGATCGACAGTGAAAGTTACACGAATAAGGAAAGAGATTTTATTTTAGCAATGTTAGCCGTTGTAAAATAAATAAATTAATCATAAATATATTTCTTTTTGTAAAATATGTTATAAGTAAAAATTCATTTCAAATAATGCATTGCATTTTACTAATAACCCGCTAAATAGTCTTTACTGTTATAGGGAGTAATACACACTTTTTCTTCGTTTTTTTTAAAAAAGACACACACCACAACAAATTGTATGGATAAATTTTTAATTTGATATTGTTATTAAATCTGAAAATTTTTTTTAAAAACCTTAAAGAATACTTTACAATGTATTGTATTCTCCTTAAACATTTATAAATTATTCACGCATATAATTTCCTCTCATCATTGAATAATCGTAACCTAATACGGACATGAGCATTATAACTCGATTCCAATCAATGACCTGCTGACTATCCATATTATTACAATAATATCTTTAATTGTTGTGTCTATGCTAATATTTTCTTGAATAAATTCACTTAAAAGTTTAACATTTATTTTCTTTTGTCCAGGAAAGGATCTTTTATCTATACTATTAATAATCGCATCTTACATTTGTAGTTGTTAAGCTTTACACAAAAAATCTCTTTCTCTATTGGAATTGGTACGTAAATGTATTCATCAACTAAGCTAGGGAAGTTTAAAAGTTAGGGAGAATTTTACATTACGATGTGGTCACTGGAATCTGCATGGACTGAGCTTAATTGATTAATTTATTTAATTTTTAATATTTTTACATGTAATGTATTGTTAGCGTACAATCCATTAATATTAGTGTAAACGGTTGCACATATTTCATTGTCATAGTGCCTTACTTTATCGCCACATAGCATCACCTTTCTACTGATTTGATATTTCGCGGATAGCTAATCTCCCAGAAGTGATATGAACGTTTCAAAACTAATGTAATATATTTTAGTATCAAAAAGTTCAGGCATTAGGAAAGATGTTTAAGACGAATGACTTAAGTACAAATAACACTGTGTTAAGCTTTCATTATATAGCTACATTTTTTTATTTAAAAGATTCGTAAATATGATTTGTTTGTAGATACATTTAATATAATAAAAATAGATTCTGATATAAAGTTGTTTTTTAATTAAAATATTCATCAATAAGAGGCCTTTCATGAAAAAAATATTTTGACGAGTTAGCAACAAAGAGCAATGATAGTAAAGAATACACAAAATACTATTGATGGTGAAGAATATATATAAAAAATTAAGAGCAAAAAAAATTACTTATATACAAATATGCTGATGAGCATTTTAATTTTTTACCAAAACACAGTGCTAAAATATCTAGAACATTTTGAAAACTATAAACATTATTCATAGCTGATATTTGGTGTTAGCAAATATGTTTTCCATTAAAGCAGAATAATGTTTTTACAATAAGAATATGGAATCAATGCAACGAATAATGAAAAAAAACTAAAATTATAAACAAATATTTTTTGCACTATAATAATCAAAATATCTTATAATTAGTTTAATACACATTACACCAAATTTTACTTTTTTCAAGGGCAATATTTTAAGCAAGCATAATTGAATCACTATATTGTGCTTGCAATTTATAATAAATATACGAAATTTAAAAACGTACTAAAATAAAAAAAATCTTTCGCTATGTCCAAATCCATACTATAATCATGTAGATATTAGATGCTCGATAAGATAAAATAAGCCATTTCATTACTTAAGCCTTCTAATAATTACTAAACCATATTTAAATATGGTTCTTTATGCAAAAATGACTGCAAAATTTTTTACAATAACTTTAAGGTGTAACTGTGTTTATGTAGACTAAAATTGGCTTTCACGTATGCTGTAAATTAGCGAATGAAAATTTCCCTAAATTGTGTAAAATTTCATTTAACATTTTAATTTAAAAAATGTTAGTCGGTTAACTTTTAAACATATAAACTATATCTAAGCCGCTACATCTCGACCAGTAACATGCACGTAAACGAGTTCACGATACAAAACGACGTGCGCATCTATCCGAGTCATGGAGACTGAAGTGAATTGGCTCAATTATTTTCCTAATGATTTTTATTTTATATTTAGTTATCAGAATTAAATGGACTAACTACAGATCAAATATATACTAGATCACGTATGCTTGATAATGAAATAAGAGTATTTATATTTCTCAATTGGTTACAGAACATTTTCATTTTTTTAATAGATTCTACAAGGTGAAATAACTAGAATAAAATATGAATTACAGAATTTACAGGACAAAATGAAGGTAATAAAACTAAGAATATAAATTTTAGTTAGAAATAGGAGCATAAAGATAGAATAAAAGTGAATAAAAATTTACCTTATTTGGTATCTACTGTCGTAGAGGTTTTTTACCGCTTTATGTACTTTTTTTCAATTATTTTAGATTATAAAATGCCCACTAGATGTATTGTAAGTTCATGTGTATTGCGTTTGATTGATTACATAGGATGATGATAAAAATGATCCAGAAGTTAAGGCGATAGGCCACCGTATAAGTGTATTGATTAAAACATCCACTAGACATGTATAAATGTACTTGTAATTAAAATATTAACATATATTGCTTTAGTCTTACTTTTTGCCGCGAGTTGGGTTAATTGATGAGCATCTATTAAAACCAAACCTGCTTGTTGTAATAAGTGATGATATAGTAATATATTTTAGTTATTTATTTAAAAGGGAGTGCACAAAGACAACAATTTGATTATGGAGATACTACCGGAAGAGTATTTTTACTTAATGGGCTTTTATAATCAGTGTTAGGTATGACCAACGAGTTAAATGCATGGAAATTGATGAGAAGCCTAAGGAAGATTACAGTGACATAGGAGGTCTTGATAAGCAAATAAATGAAGTACTCTGTTTCAAAAAAAACTTTACTGATTAATTCTAGTTACTTGAAGCCGTAGTTTTACCCCTTACACATAAAGAAAGATTTAAAAGTGTTGGAATAAGAGCACCAAAAGGTGTTCTACTTTATGGGCCTCCTGGTACTGGTAAAACATTACTTGCTCGTGCTTGCGCTGCACAGACCGATGTATTTATGTCTTTTTGCTTTATTTTTAACTTAAATTAAGGCCACATTTTTAAAATTAGCTGCTCCTCAGCTTGTTCAAGTATTTATATGATATAATTAATAATTATATTACTATATTTTAGATGTTTATTGGTGATGGAGCTAAAATGGTGAGAGATGCTTTCGCATTAGCCAAAGCAAAAGCTCCAACTATTATTTTTATAGATGAACTTGATGCAATTGGAATGAAGGTTAGCCCTGCTACATACATAAAACTTTTTTTAAATTAACTTGCTTAGAGATTTAACAGTGATAGAGCTGGAGATAGAGAAGTGCAAAGAACAATGTTGGAGCTATTGAACCAACTTGATGGATTTTCTCCTACTGAAGATATTAAGGTCTTTTTAAAGGAAGATAAATTTTAATCTGTGATTATAGGTGATAGCGGCCACGAATCGTGTTGATACTCTGGATCCTGCATTACTAAGATCAGGTAATTTTTTTTACTGTATTCTTTAACTTTACCTTATATAGGGCGACTTGACAACAAAATTGAGTTTCCTAATCCGAACGAAGATGCGAGGGCCAAAATTTTGCAAATACATAGCAGAAAAATGAATGTTAGGTAGCAAAATGTGTGTCATGAATTATGATTTAATTTGGTTATATAGCAACAATGTCGTCTTCCCAGAGCTTGCTAGGTCAACTGACCATTTTAATGGTGCAATGTTAAAAAGCGTTTGTGTTGAAGCTGTATATATGCATTGTTACTTTTAATTTTTTAAAATTATTCTTAGGGTATGATAGCTTTACGTCGCTTTGCTGATAAGATCGAGCATGAGGATTTTGTTGAAGGTAAGAAAAATTTTCATTTTGCCAAATTACTACTATAAACTCTAGGCATTATTGAAGTTCAGTCCAAGAAAAAAGCCAATCTACTTTATTATGCATAATACTTATATTTCCAATTATATTGATATTACTCACAAAGGATATTACTATCTTATATAGTGCGTTATGAAAAAGTTAGATAATTTAATAACTTCCATTGGTTTATAAATACTCTCTCTTAGGCACACTGTTTTATATTTTAGAGTGCTGACTATAAGTTTGAGTGTTAACCTAGATAAACAGGCCTTACACCTAAGCTTTTATATTTATATTACAACGAGTTCACTTGTAATGTAGGATCAGCAGTTAATAGCATTAAGTAGGGATTTTTAATTTTTGGTTTGCATAATACTAAAAAAATTTTTAATATGATATGTAGGCTAAAAATAAACATCCACTCTGACGTATTATACGGTCTCAGCAAATAGTTAAATTCTGATGTTCACTTAGCTGGGTGGCACTCTTGTTGTTAGGCGTGTCATTTTTACTCAAAAACTATGCCATTTTATAATGGTGTCGTTTTAATTAATAAGATTTAATTTCTTTCATCAGGTTCTTCGTATTAATATTGACATTACCCATTAAGGGATTTACTGGCATTAAATAGGGGGGTAGCAACATATCTAGCATATTCATTAACCTTTAATAGTAAATAGGCAGACAAAAAATATGTTTACATTATTATTACTACTTATGAAAAAAGTTAAATTTAGAGTACTTCGTACTGTTGTGTGATTTACTTGCTAACAGTATAGCCTTTACTTTAATAGATTGAATTGAGGCCAAAATGGGTTACTTTTAATTGTGATAATATGAAATGAGAAATTTTATCTTTTTTCATATCCACACTTTGAATACGAAACACGGTTTCGCAGTTAAAAAATCTTATATTAATACTCTAGTACCAAGCCTTTTAATCTTACGAGGGTGCAAAGTATTAAAATTAATTAAAAAATGGAATATTTAGATAAACTTAATTAAAATATACTCACTTATAGGCATATTAATGTATATTATTTGAATGTAGTTAAAATTTGTCAGAAAGAACTACTTAATTAATGGTGGTGTATCATAAAAATTACAATTGTAGTGCTAATATAAGTATAACTCTTGATAAAATAACACTAAATCGGTTATTTACAAATTAAGATCTTGTAATTTGAGTATACTAGTTTTATTGAAAAGATGATAAGTTTTTAGAGATTATAATTATCATTATTAACGTGTTCATACCATATTTAAATTTGAATATGATTTTTGCCATCTAAAAATAGAATAATATGTGTATTAAATAAAATCTACACTTTTTCTATTTTTACTAAAACCATGCTTTAAATTATACTTATATTTTATTAAGCAAAACAGAATATAATAATAAATAAAGTCAAAGATCAAAACTCTTAAATTAGATACTTTATTCAAGAATATTGACAAGCTAAAGCACATTGGCAGTAGATAAAACTAAAGAGATTTAGTATTATGACAATAAGATGGGGAGAAAACATAAGAGTGCGAGATGAAACAAAATTACAAGGTCCATTCTTTGATCGTAAAAATGGGGCATATAATACAGTATTGCTTGGTCAGAGATATCAGCATATATTATACTGTAGGAGCAGTCGCTAGGCGATATGCTGGCTGCTACTTACATGCATCGGAAACTCCAGGATCTTGGAAAGCATTAATCGTTTGGAATTGGTTAACTTTTATACAAGTTGAACCAAATTTGACCACGAGCCATTCTTCCTGTGAGCTAAAGTTATAAAGAGTGCGGCGGTCGGTAGACTGACATGACATATGTTTTTTAGTGGGTAAAATTCCAACACTATCCTACAAAAAAACAAATGTTTTTAAAGTTTAAACAGATACATTTATGATGATAACTAAGGGTGCCTACATCAAACAGGATCTGAGCTGTTCCAGAGCCCATAGCTGTTGGTGAACTCGTGTTAAAATACGTACTAAGGGTTTTTCCTGCGTAAACAAAAAACAGTTTCAAGAGACGTATTATATTTTAACTTTAAATTCAATCCCGGATAATTTTTTTATGTTATTTTGAAGCTTTGATGCTAAAAAAATCTTTAATTAATGAAAAGTATTTTTTCAGAAGAAAAAAAGGAGTTAACTATAAAGCATATAAAAAAGGAAGGTTTTTTGGACTAATTAAGTTTATCTATTTAAACATTTTCAGTATGCTATAAAATAAATATATAAAAGATTGAATTTGAAAATAATTCATAATTGATACACTTTTATTAAGTCTTTTCTATTTGATGCAAGTGAAAATTAATTTGACTTTAAAAATTATGGTAGATCACTATCGTGTGAACAAATAGTACAAGCGGACCATCACATACATTTCTGAGCTCTGCGTTAGTTCATACATTAATATTATATATACTATTTAAGTATTATTATACACAAGCTTATATTCAATCATTAATATATGAAAAGCGATTAAATAATAATGATTATAGTCTTGAAGGGAAAAATTTATGCAAGTACGCATGGAATATTATTAACAAAATTTGGTTTTAAGAATTTGTTTTTCTTTTGGTTTGTATTTTTATTTTACATTAATATTATAGACTTCAATCACAAAAATACACTGCTAAAATATTCAAACGTAAAACAGTATATTTACTTGGATAAAAAAGGATATAAAAGTAATAACATTATAAAAGGAATGAATAGTAATTAGGTTTTTTAGTCACTAAAAGCAAATAAAATGATTTAAATTAACTCTAACAATAATGACGAGTCACATTTAACTAAGCAAGAATGACAAAATTAGCCAGCCAAACACTTCGAATTAGAGCGAGAAGTTACGATTAATAATTATATAAAGATTTAATATATGAAAAATCTTAGCTGCCTTAATTTTTTTTACAACTACTGTGAAATTAAAATTTCAATAATTAAATAAATATACATATATATATATATATGTATAAGCTATAGATTCATGATACAATAGAGTAATATAAACTATTTACCATTGCGTGGGCACGAGATCGCATGTATTGAGCTGATTTGTCATTATCATGTCTAGATCAGCTAGTAATGGTCTTGGGAGATCTCTTCAGAGAAATAAAAAAAAACGCTTGAAACACATAAGACAAATGAAGGATCATAATTCCATTATCAATGAATGCGTAATCATTATGTTTGTGAGTTATGTTATGGTTGATAATATGTGTAGGCTTTAGAGCAATGCTCTCCACATGAAACGCCTCAAGAGCTGGAATTCAATTCTAAATCTATAGTTAACCAAGATCAAATTGATGAATTATTTGACAGAATAACTATATATAATGAGAATTCTTGCTATACGGAACGTACGTATGTTATTTTTGGTTTAAAAAAGTTAATACCATTTAAAGAAAAAGATTTCAGATTTAGCATGCCATTTATAAAGTGTGAACAAGAGATATCTAAAAATCTTTCAAAAGATCAAGAAGCAATTGATCGTCTCAATAATTCTGTACAACAATTTCCTATTAGGCCAACGTGGAAGCACAGTAACTGCACATATGATAAGAAAACATTAATGGTGATTGAGAAAGAATCTTTTTTTACATGGCGTAAAATTATACATGAGTACATTTTTGTTAAAAAGCACGTAAAAATCGTTAAATTATATTGATTAATACAGATTTCAAGATAAAGAAGGTATAGTTTTAGCACCATACGAAAAAAATCTGAATGTGTGGCGACAATTATGGCATGTTATCGAGCAGAGGTAGATATGGATATGTATAAGACCTAATGGCTACTATATGTTCTGATTTTCTAGTGATTTGATATGCCAGATCGTTGATGCTAGGGATCCATTACTTTTTTTTTGTGCATCTATTGTAATTTTTAATGAAATGATTAATATAATGTAACTATTAGAAATCTGTGTTAAGTCAATATTTTCCAAACAAGAGAATGCTACTAATACTGAATAAAGCTGACCTGTTGACGCAGGGACAGATGTAATATCTTTAATGTTTAGTTTTAAAGTAAAAAATTTACTGTTTCATAAGATCCCATTGGAAAAATTATTTTGAAAAAATTAACATTGAAGCAATTTTTTGGTCTACAGTTTATTCTATACCTGTACTTAGAGAGAACCATCCATCTAATTGTGATGTATTCCTTATTACTAAGACTGCCTTAATCACTGCTATAATCATATATTTCAGACTGATAACAGTAGTTTGACTTCTATCTCTAGCAGCTCCAACAATGCTATATTATTTGATTGCTTAAGGCATGCTGAAATTTCAGAAAATAATGTAACCTAACAGTAATAATAACTATTAGAATTTTAATGGGAATTTAAACATTAAGGATGACACTTCTATATCTGTAAATGAATTGGGAACTATCAAGCCAAGCCATATATTCACCAGAGAGCAGTTGATTAATTTATTCCAAAATCATGCTAGAAACTCTTATTGCAAACATTATACCGTTGGAATGGTGACTTAGTTTAAATAAAATGTTTCAATTTTAATGTTTTCTTAGATTGGATTTCCAAATGTCGGAAAAAGCTCAACCATTAACCACATAATGCAAACAAAAAAAGTTGCTGTATCTTCAACTCCTGGAAAAACTAAACATTTTCAAGTATATATACGAATATACTTTACGTATGTAATACATTCAATTTTTAAATTTTAAAGTCATTCATACTTAAAAATGGAATCAAATTGATTGACTGTCCTGGTTTAGTTTTTCCTACGTATGCCAATTCCATCTCGCATATGATACTTGCTGGTGTTTTACCCATTGACCAAATCAAAAACCTTACACAAGCTGTTAATCTTGTATTTTAAGTATTTCAGAAAATTTATGAATTACTAAGCAATAGATGGTTTCTCGTATACCTCAGTATGTGTTTGAGATAGTATATAATATAACAATTCCTACAACAAAGGATAGATTGAAAACTGATTATTGCAATGCTGAGGAATTGCTTTCATCTTTTTCTGGTAATTAAAGCATTATACAATTTTTTTGTGCTAGTATATTACCTTAGTTACAAGAGGTTTAATAACATCATGTGGCACTGCAAATTTAAGTGAAGGATCTAAATTACTCTTGAAGGATTATATAAGTGTAATATTGATAATTTCTCCTACTTTTATATTTATTATTATATTTTGTAAAAAGGGGAAATTAGTATATGCTGAGCCACCTCCAGGAATCAAAACATCTGATTATAATAACTACGATAAATTTAAAAAGATGTTATATAAGAAGCACTGTCATTCAAAATCGTATAATGATCATATACGTTCTAAAATTTTAAAAATGTCAAATGTATGACACTTTGTGTGTTATATTGCTATAAGATTCATATATAAATAACAATTTAAATTTTCCAATAAATATTTTGGCAATTTGACCATATGTTATATAAAATGTTTTTTTTTCATGTAGTTATTGATTATATTAATAAAGCTAATATAATTTATTTTAATTGATAACATTATTATTCCTTACGAGTTTTTAAACCGATTCAAAAATATTTTCTTATTTGACAAAAATTTTATATAGATGACAGATGAGGCAAATTTAGAAGATAAATTTAAAAAAAATTTCACAAAAAAAGCATTTGATACTTTATATTTTGAAAAAAACAAATTCTCATCGCAGATTGATGTATCCGACAAACATTGGAGACGGAAAAGTAGCAGAAGAAAGGGAAAAATTCGACGTAAATATAAAGGTCTTGATGGTACACCATACGATGATATGTGAAAATGATAGTGTATTGCTGATTTAAATAATATTACTTATATCATATTGTTAAAAGCCATTACAGTATGTTTTTTTTTGTTTACACACGAGAAACCCATACCATGTAGTTCTATACGAGATGACCCAAGTGTTAAGAGTTCTCCAACAAGTCAGATCCTGTTTGAGTAGTTCCATTACTAATCATCAGACAGGAATCATTCCAACGATTAGAACAGTAGTAGTTCAATTATAATACTGAGGTTATCAAAAAACTAAAATACTGCGTCCTGAAGGATTAACGACCGCCATACACTAGACGGCAATCGCTCACGGGAAGGAAACACATCGTGGTACATGATTCATCTTGTAAACAACTATCACAAATTCAGAATAATCATTCAACTCCAAAAGCCTGGAGTTTCCGCATCAAGTAAGACCAATTTTATGTATTGATCATTCATCATAGCATGTATAAGCTACCTACATTTATTTAATTATAATAATATATTTCATAATAAAACAAAATTAAGAATATTATTATAAAATTATATTAAAAGGACGTATATTATTGTATAGAATAAATAGGTAATTAGTAATTTAAATGATGTTAGG
>JRUX01000803.1:0-19765 GCA_001407235.2 Kudoa iwatai | reverse complement strand
AATATTTTGATTCATTTTTCTTTCATTTAATTCAAATAAGAAAACAATAAAATAGTTTCTTAAATAACAATGTATTATAATAATATTAAAAAATTTCAGTATACACTATCATATTATAATATTGGACTAATCGATTTAATATTTCATTAATAGAATAAAAAATATATAATTTTTGTGATGTATACGGCTAATTTTGAATATATGATAATATTGATTCCAACTATAATTATACAGTTTATTTTACTTTAACATGTAATATAATTAAATAAATTATTATTTTTATTGTATTAAGTTTCTTTTAAAAATGATTAAATTTTTAAATTAATATAGTTAGAATTTTTATTGCAATACAAAATATAAATAACATAATATTTCCCTAGCTAACGTATTAGTTCCTTTTTATTAAAAATTATTAGTGTTATTTAAACAACATTATTTGAAAATATTTACTAATTTTTAACAAAATAAACAACAAATTTTCATCATTAAAATGTGGATTTTTTTATTTCAATGTCTCTTTGACACCATTAAGTGCTTGATCAACTTGAACAAACGGTATGTGGAGAAAAATCAAGCTTGTAGTTATGTCTACAAGTTTAAGTCACGTTTCTGTTAGACATCTGCTTAAGGAATTTAAATATTCTCAATCTTTATTTAAATGTTACCCCTATACTTTTGTAATACCGAATATTTACAGTATGTTTATGTAGCTTATAGTAAGAATTAATTTTTAAGAAAGATTTAATCTTGGATACTTATTTATAAACGACACAGTATAGTGACACATGAAACTAATAACTAGGCTAATTCTAAATTTACCCATATGATAGTTAGGCTAGCATTCATCCCAAAATGTGGATTTTTAGTGTGTTAAATTCAAACTATATTGTGAAAAATTAGGCCAGCTAGAAATAACACTGCAGTACCTAAAACGTTAATAAAATAGGCATGGTAAGCTAGAATTTTATAACATAAGTTTCACAAGTGGTATCATCATGTGAAAAAAACCATCCTTCACAAAATTCAATAAAAAGACTCCTTTTTATATTCTTTTTTATGGATTTTACTATGTTAATATTTAATGAAGATTTAGAAACTAAAAGAAGAAACACACACACAAGATTAGTCTACCTAAGGATATAAGTTTTATTACACAACCATTCAATATTAGACTTTTCACAATATCAATCAAAATAAACACAAGTAAAAATGTTAAACATTTTAGACATTAACATTATGACAATTTATATCCATCATCATTCTCTTCTAGCCTGGTGTATAGAAAAAGTACTAAAATTATATCCTTCAAACATAATCAACAACTATAAAATATGTTTGTAAGTTTTTAAAATACTCAAATGATAGTAACTGAATAAACCTTGATATCTGAATTTTTTTCATGGTCCAATTTATTTCTTCAAGCTATACCAAATGTTTCGAATTTTATCTTTAAGTGGCATATATTCTTCTATTAATTATATAAAAATTTAAAAGAAACATGAGAAATATACGAGATATCAAAAAAATTTTTAAATAATCTAATATATAAAAAATAAGATAATATTATGCTAATTTATTTTAAGGTTTAGAAAGTTTTATTCAAGAGTACGACGGTTTTACAAGCAACCAAAGTAATCTATGGTAATAGTTTCTACCATTAAATATTTTTTACAATCAACATAAAAAAAACAGATAATGTGCCTAATTTCATGTTGGCATAATTTAAAAAATGATTAACATGTTTTTCAAACTAAAAATTTGCAACTGATAGGTCTCACATTTTCCCATTTATTACAAGTACCGTGAACGTCGCATTAAAAGTCACACTACAACTAACTGCAAATAACTAGTTAAAAAATCCTTTAAATAAAATAGGAAACATTAAAGAACACACTAACGGCATTCATAAGACAGCACACAATGTCTCTACGTAAAAAATGACTTTTCTGTATGGCGAAGAAACGTACAGAAAGATTATCATTTATAAATTACTCTATTAAAAAAATTTTTTTTAATTTACCAACCTATATAAATTATAACGGCTTACATGTTTATATAAATAAACCAATTGCTTTTATAATGGCCGATCATTCATACGAGTATATACGAACGATGAAACGTTGATTTCTAAATTTTATCAGATTGACTTCATGACTATTATTATGCTATTTTTGTTTATTTTAAATAATTAACTATTTAAAAAAAATTATTTTTTTTATAAAATGTCAAATATTTAGTTTATATATATATCATCTCAGAATCAACATAAATATAATAAAAAAGAGAATACTTAAATAGTTCAGAATTTGTGTATTTTTATTTATTTCTATAAATGTATGTTTTCATAAAAAAAAGTTTTACTTTTACGCTAAATTTTATTTAATATAGTGAATAATATCCACTACAATATAGAGTTTACTTTTTGCTTAGTTATTTTATTTATCTACATAGTTTTATTTATCTGATTTATATATAAAAAATGTACATCATCATTATTTTATCCTCTTTTTAGGCCTTTTTTTAGTTTTAAAATCTTAATATGAACTAATAAATCCAATTGATATAATATTTTTTTGAAAACTAATTTAATTGGCAAATATTAACTTCTATTTAATATTTATAATTATAGTTTATTTTAAATTTAAAGATAATTATTTTATCAAAAACATATTTTTTTAGTATTTTAAATTTTTTTAAAAATTAAAACAACTTACATTTTAATCTTTTTACGTATTTAAACAAATAAATCTTATACTACATCCAATGCATACTTTTATATTGAAAAATGTTGTATTCATTTGTAAATAAATAATTAGCTTACAAATATTTTAAGCTATAATTTGTGTTTTAATTTTTATTAATCTCAAATTAAAATACATTTACTATATTTATAACGTTAAAAACGAATTACCAATAAATCTACTATATTGCTTATTAATTATAATATTTATAAAGGTTAAAAAGTTAATAAACTGTGAAAAATGTTTTATTTTTCTAAATAATTTTATAAAAATGATTTATATATTTATTTATTTGTAAAATAATTTAAATTAAAAATTCTTATTAATTTATTAAAAGGTTTATTAATAATTATATTTGATCATAATAGCTAAAAAAATCATTGTTTGTTATAAAAAGATAATCATTTATAATAAAAATCATGTATTTTAAAATTATACTGCATCCTATTTAAAAAGTGATATTACTAACTGGTTAAATAGAGTTGTGCTTATTTATACGATTAACAAATTTTTACCATAGAAACTGTAAATTATAATCTTAACAAACCAACTTATACAGTGCTAGAGTATGTATTGTAAATAAAATATAAGCACTGTCATGTATTGATTATAGTTAGAATGAATTAGTTTCTTATGGGAAAACTATTTTTATAACACACTCAATCCTTTGTTTTAGTTTAATCATGGTTTTATAATTTTAACTAATAGTTTGTGATGTTATTATTACATTTTACTTTATCAAACGGAAAGTTTATTTTTACACTCTTTATTCACAGTATGCTACAACATATTCAAATATCTTCTTATTCGCTCATATAGTGTAGCCTTTAGTGCCATTTAGGTATGCTTTAATGATTTAAATAGTAAGCTATGTTTTTAATGCTTCAAATATCATTACCAACATGTCTAAAATTATAGTCCTGTTGTATAATTGTAAAATATAACAAAACCAGAAATCTGTACTTAAGATCAACATCACTTCAACCTAACCTAAGCTAACTTCAGTAGCTAAGAATTAATCTAGTAAGATCATAAAATGAACATTAAGACCATATGGGATAAATTCTAAAAATTCCTACGAGTTTCAACACTCCACCATATATGAATCTGAGAGATTTATATATTCCTCACTAAAAATTCATGTTATTGTAGAAAAAGCTAACAAATCATAGATCACTGATTTTATTTTAGTATTTGTAGTTATATCAAGATTAAAAATATATAGATATAAGAGCTGTGAGTGGCAACATCACAACAAAGAGACTTACCCATACTCGTTAGTATTCGGCTCAAGTTCGGTTCTGTGTTATGTGACAGCGTTTGGAGTTTGTATTTAAAGTATCCTATTCTTAACATTTGAATTTCTATATTTGTAAAAAATAAACTAATTTATCATTTAAATCAGTGAATATTTGATAATTTTAATAACATTTATGTTATATAATTTATTATCAATAGATAAGTATTCACTCACTTCTATTGGCAGTTTTATAAAGTGAATAAAAGAGAAATTTATTGGGATAATTTTTTTTAATTTTATAGAGTTTTATTTCATGTTATTTGTAAATAAAAATTATTTACTAATATTTACCAAATACTCAATTACTTTTAAAATAGATTATGATACATAGTTACTACTTTTATATTTCTAATCATAAAAAAGATTTTTGGTAGTACATTATTTTCATTTACATCCATGTATTTTATTTAAAACAAATAGTACTTGTATCTTATACTTATTAATATAAATATTTTAAATGTCAGTGTTTTTAAACGCTTATCAAATATCATATTTTTAATTATATATATTTTTATTAAATATTTGCTATAGATGTTATCATTTCTGTGTGAATAAATCAAATCTATGTTGAATGTATTTTATGACAAAATTTGTACAGAAAAATAACATTTTTAAAGTAATCAATAAAAAAATTTCATTAAATAACATAAGTTTTAAAGCTACAATTTGATAATATTTGTCTAAAAATCAAATTTAAACACTAAAAAATCAAAAATTTTAAAGTCTATTCTCTTAATCTATTCTACTTTACTATTATCATAATCATATTATTATGCATATATTTCTTTATCTGTATATAATAGCATATTTTCTTTTAATGATTAAATTATCAAATTTTTATAGCACGCAAACCATAAAATTTATGTAATGCGCAAGCGCCAGTAGTAACGTGTGTAAATCGGTTAGCTGATGGAGGTAGTTAACGTTTCACTTTATATTACATTCTTATAAAAATTGAAATAGGACTCAAAAACAATAAATCCTAAAGCATATCCACTTGCAGATGCTACATTTACAAATAAAATTCTTGAGCTTGTACATCAATCTACTAGCTATAAACAATTGAGAAAAGGTGCTAATGAAGGTAGAATTTTCTTTCTAATGATTTAGCCTTTTCTCAGTATTATATAGCAACAAAATGTTTGAACAGAGGAACAGCTGAATTTGTTGTGCTAGCTGCTGATGCAGAGCCAATTGAAATTATTCTACATTTACCTTTGTTATGTGAAGATAAGGTGATTTTATTGTAGATACATAACATATTTATTTTTTATTTTAGAATGTACCATATGTTTTTGTTAGATCAAAAATTGCTTTGGGCAGAGCATGCGGAGTTTCTCGACCAGTCATAGCAGCAACTGTAACTGTTAATGAGGGTTCACAATTGACACCACAAATTCGTTCATGTCAACAGTCAATTGAAAAGCTTTTGGTCTAAATAATGTTAACAATGTTCAGATAGTATGATACTAATGTAGTAGTAGTTAAACATTTAATATAATTTTTTTTTTTGAAATTGTAATACCAGTTTTTTTTTCTCATAAGATTTTGTATGCTAGAGTTGTATTAATTTAATGTTTATTATTGTAAGAAAGTTTTTTTTCTTTGTTGATTATGTGTATTTGAATCTCATTGATATGTCTATCTGTATTATATTGTTATTTTAGCAATCATATATGGAAATATTTTTAAAATGTATAAATTATTGTATTTTATTTAAATTAAAAAAAAGATTGTTGTATTTATTATAGTTTAGTTGTACTTTTTGTGAATTCAAGTGATACTCATTTTTGCGCAAGCGCATTAATAAAGTGACATAAAACGTGCAATTTTTGTCATACTAATCCTACAGTCAAATATTAGACGTATAGTAGGATTAATATAAGTGTTAACAATATAACGTGTACTATGTGATATAGTAGTTAAAGTAACAGAGAGTAATTAGAATTGAAAAAACAGTCTTATAGGTAAATTTTAAAAGTGACACATCATTTTAAATCGGCTCTTATCGTAAACTTTTTAATTATGTTAAATTCATTCAAGTAGAGTGAATCGAGCACAGATTCATAATAATTGCATATTTTGTGGATAGAAGTTTAAAATTAATTTTTTTTTAATAAAAACAAACTCAGCAACCTATAACTAGTAGCAAGTTTACAATGATATATAAATTGTAATAAAAAACATTGACAATAAGAATGTGATTGGTTGAGTTGATGAATAATTTAAAACATAACAACAAATTATTTTAAATATATTCATAAAGCTATTTCTATGAATAAATTATTGTCTAGTTAATCATCATTATAAAAAGTAAAAAAAAAGCCTACAATTATTGTGGATATATATATATATATGATTATAGTAAATTAATATATAAATAAAACATTCTAATAATAACTAACTAGAATAAAAAATAGCAATATATAATAAAAACTGCAAAAAATATAATACATACACATTAAAAGTGAATTTAAAAAGGAGAAATAATGAAATTTGACAAATCAGATGATATATTTATGAAAGTTGAGAATCACTTGAAAAAATAGCATTATTAATATCATCAGCATTTTTATCGATAAAAAGAGAGTCATGTTCAGTTGTAGATGGGAAAATATTAGTAAAAATTTGTAAAAATTTGTTTGGATCAACAAATTTTCCTTTATTTTTTTGATGATTATTTGTTGTAGTATTAGTTTCAGTATCGCCACCTGATTTAGGCTAAGAAAGTGTTAGAATCATCATATTTATTTAATAGTTATGATAAAGAAAAAATAAACTTGTGAAGCTGGTTGTTTTTTTTTCGATTTATCAGTAAATGTTTTTTTTACATGTTTACAATGAGATGAAATATCCAAGCAGCCAAAATAATTATTCACTGAGATATCTTTATTAGATAAAATAATTTAAATAAAAATAATATTAATTTAATTAATTCATATGAGATACCCTTAGAATTAATGAAATAGTTATTAATGGTTGTAATATTGAGATTAATTTTATTTTCATCCAATAAAACTCCATCATCAGTAACTGAATTTATATCATTTAAAAGAGTAGCTGCATTATAAGAAAAACGTTTATTTTTGATGGTTATAGGTGATGATGGACATGATAAATGTTTACCATTATGATTTGATTTGGATCGACAAACAAGAAATGACCATCCAAATACATTATTTTCACATAGAAACTTATTATATATGAATTAATAGTTTTTTTTTTTGTAAATAATAATTTACTTTTGCATCATTAGATGCTTTTTCAATAATAGCTGCTCTAGTTTTAGATGAGATATCAAAGCTAAACTCATTCGTAGTAGTAGAAGTTGTATTATTGGTATTATTTTGATCAATACTATCAACATTTTTTTTACGTCTTTTTTCATCAGAAGGTTCAGAATCTTTTGATAAATCTTTTTCATATGAATACTAATTATAGTGGTGATATTTATTTAACAAAAAAATATTAGAGTATATTATGTATACATTAATTTTAAAAAAATTATAATCTTTAAATGATCCAGCCATTATATTTTTCATAACAACAATACAAGTCTTTTTATTTTCAATAGTAATTTTAAATATTGCAAAGTATTGAGGTAAGAATGTATTGAATTTCTTTTCACTTAAATACTACACAATAAAAAAAAACAATAATATATACCAATTTAGTATAGGTATACTCTATAATAAGATGGCATTAAATTAATAAGTCCTTCCACATATTCACTATCAATCACTTTAAAAATAAACATATGATTTGCACTTTCATAACAGTTCATATGCTTGCAATTTATAGGTGTAGGTTCTTGTTTAAATGATTGTATAAAATTTTTCTCATTTATATTAAATTTATATCTAATTTGACGAAAAACATTTGGTAGTAAATGTTTAAATTTGAATTTTTTCGGGAAATTACCAGATGGCATATTTTTATAGGATACATCAAATGTTATTGATGATTTAAAATCTTCAGGTAATAATAATGTCGATGGTGGAAACATATGTAAATTTGTTAGCTATAACAACATATAATATTATTTATATAGTCTATAAAATTAATATCTATAATAGTAGATTGTTATGTTGATTTTAAAATATCTATTAATTAAATTATTATCATATTTATTTTTATCTTTTTAAAAATAATCAAAAAATACTGTGTGATTGGCACCAAATAAAAATACAGCCATCTTTGGTATCTCTCTATCACAAACTTTAGCAACTTTTACTTTAATTGGTTTATTTTTTGATTTTACATATTGTACATCTCCATGCATTTTATTTTGTAAATTTAAAATGCTTCTACTATATCTTTAAATAGAGATATGCTTGCTCACAATGTTAATCAATTCAACGACTACGCACGACTATATCCGGAAAATATACGATTAGCTTGCGATATAGAATTAATCTTAATATTGTAATTTGTTAATCTCATTTAAGATAAATTAAATTTTAAAACGTTTCAATTATATTTAAATTATTATTATTATAACAACAATCTTATTGTGTATATAAAATATGAATCAATAATCAAAGTTCAATATTAATATAATTTTAATAAAATTATTGTTGATAATAATAATATTATTATTTTTAACTATCTAATTAAATAAACTTAATTATTTAATTGAAATGTATTTTAATCTAATTTTTTTTTATAAAATATTATAACGCTTAATATTTATACTTGACTGGAATTATTACATCATATTAATGTGTCAATATCTTGTATAGTAAACATTATTTCTAATATTTAAATATATACATTAAAATCTAAGTAAATATTTAATAATAGATTTAATATATGACACTTTCTATATTATATCTGTTGAATTTTTCCATTATAAACTAAACTACTGCAAAATTGATATGCATGGTAGAAAATAATTTTAAATAGTATTTATTTATTCATTATATACTAATTGAGTAATTTATATTAATAAAATTATTATTTAAATTCTATATAAAAATTATTGTTTGCACATAAATAACATTATTACTATATTATTATTGTCTTGATATTAAAACTATAGGTGTTTGAAGCTCTTTAGGAAATAAAATTGATTTGTTACCAATAGATGGATTTTATTATTCTATGGATTCACCTACATAACTACAGGAACTAAAAATATATTAAAAAATACCACTTAAATAATATATTTAACGTGATCATAGATAATATAAACTACATGAAAGAATGTAAATTCATAAATGTCAATATTTCATATATATAATATCCTAAAAAAATAAGAATAAACTATATATATTAAAAAAATGTATTTATAAAGAATTATATTTATTATATATATATATTAATAAAATTAATTTTTTTTAAATTAACCATTTTATCTTTGTTTCTCTTATTTATATTTAGTATAGATGAGTAATATCATAATAGACTTATTATTATAAAATTAATAAACAGTATAGTTTAAAATAAATAATAATACTATTTAAATGATAAAAAAATTAGTATACACTTATATTTTGTGATATTTTATAATAAAAATAATGGTAGATATGATTATGTAAATGGTATTAACTTTTTTATGAATCAATAGACATTATGATATAAAAATTAAGTATTTTAACAAAAAAAAAGTGTATAAAATGCCTAAAATATCATCATCAAATTCTTCTAAATAAGCCATATTTAAAATAACTTTTTAACAAATAACTAGTACTGATATATTGTAATAGTTTTTATTATTTTATTAACAGAGTTTAATAATTTATATAAATTTATTTATAATATTTAAAAAAATTTTGTTTCTTTTAAATATTATTAAAAGCTATTAAAAGTCATTTTATAGGACTAAACTCTATTTAACAAATCAAATTAAATATTTTAATTTCCTAAAATACCTTCTGGTCTCTATTTTCATTCTATAATATGATAAAAGAGCCTTGAGTGTTATTATAAGTAAGTTTTACTTTAGAATATTAAAATAAAACTGAAATCATTATGATACACCATAATTATGAAACATTCAGTTATAAACTTTACATAAAACGTCAAGTTTTAGCTAGAAATATGTATATTTATATAATGGTTTGATGATATTCACATAAAAAAAACCTAAATCAACTCAAATCACTAAAAAAATACGTAATTTTAATAATCTTATAATTAAACATGCTACTGCAGACAATGTATAATTGAATTTTTAATAGCTTTAACCTTTGAGATAATAGAAAAAAACATTAAAAAAAAGAAACAACACATTGAACTACTAAAGTTTAAAACTTGAAAGGATTCTGGCTAATTTTTTATTTATAAAATCATAAAAGTGTATAATATTTCCATTCTTATAGATGATCATACCTACAAATAAATATAATTTACCGTATTATGATAAATTCATACAATGTAGTTATTAAAAAGTGCTTTATATGCATAAATTCTTAACTATTTTATTAGAATTAAATATATTAAAGAGTGAATCTTTTTTTTAACTTTCATATTAAAGATATACTACATCAATAGATCTATGAAATACTTTAATATTCTTTTTAAAACTTATAATTGTAGAATTAGCTGTTAAAATGTGTAAACTAATTAGTAATACAACACTAAACCACCTATTGTTATAATTTTTTTCAAAAGTGCACATTCATGACTCATATTTTTAAACTATCATAAGTGATGCTTAAATTTCATATAATAAGCCATGTATTGTAAAAATGTAGCTTATCATAATAATAGATATTATTTAGAATAGTTATATAAAAAATGATTTTTAAAACAAAAATAAGCCTTTTATTTTACCATTAAATAAAACAAGAGTTAAAATTAAGAGCATTAAGTCACTACTTAGAGCCTAAGTATGAATCAGTTTTATAATGTAATTTTATATAGGTTTTAATAGTTAAAATTATAAAAAATCAATAAATGATTATTTGATTGGTATATTGCAAGTATACACATATAGAAGATATTATTTTATGTACATCTTCTACATGCTACCTATAATAATATCACTGATATCTTAAAAAATCAACATTTTATATCTTATATTACTTGAATTTTGTAATAAAATAGATAATGCTATTACATTACAAATTTTACGAATATATGATTGTTTATTTTACAAAAATATATCTATTTGAAATCATTTTGTAGTTAATGAAATGCAATTAACGATACAAATATATTAATAAATCTTAATAAAATTTAATTTTTATTAAAAAATAGTATGATTTAGTATTTTTGTAAAGGATGAATGCCATTGACACAGATAATAAAATAAAATTTATAATATTTTAGAGTTTTGTAATAAGCTATAAATAATATAATCTAAAGACAGTATTATTTAAAAGTAAATATTTATATCATTAAATTTCTTAACTAATAGTTATTAAAATAAATTATTGGCTAATATTTGTTACAACAGGACTTTTTATAGATAACATTCTTTTCTAATTACTATCGAAGCTTGTCTATCTCTTAAAATTCTAACAAACAATATAAAAATTGTTAATTAGAAAAAAATATTTATCAAAAAAACTTAGTCATAAAATTAGTCTTTCTTCTAATTGCATTTCTGATACATAATGTTTTAAAAATTGTAAATATATCTTACTTAATTCTAAAAATCAATTACTTTATTAGAATAGATAAAAAAGAGTTTATTTGAATTAGTTACGTATGAAAAATGAAATTTAGTTAATATAAATGCTCTTTATTAAAATCATGAATGAAATTTTTTATAAAGTTCTTGACGTGGTTAATTCTTTACTTTCTATTTTTTTTTCAGCATCTCACACAAAACTAGCTAGGTCTATTGTGGTGTGCTTTAGTATTAAAAGTCTAGTGATTTTTTTTGAGATTTAAAAATATCTTTTATAAACTAGCATAAATAAAGATTTTTTAGTTTATTTTCATAATTTTAAAATTATAATACAGTTGCACTATACAGCTCAGTCGTTCAACTATGTCATATGATTTAGTTAGGATTGTATATTAGCGGTTTTTTTCTTCAAAATTTCTATATTTACCTTAATAAAACAAATTAGAATCTTATTTTTATTAATATGAAATTTTAAAGATAGATTAAAATGATAAAATTTATATAAGCCACTTTATCATTCAGTAAAAAATCTTGTATTAGATATATGTATTTATTAATTTTATCCATTTAAAGTATTCAAGGAATTTATTATATTCATAAAAAAACTTTTCAAATAGTATTTAAATCTTTCATTTCCCAAAAACACAAAATTTTTGTTAGAAAAAATGTTGCACGATTCACAACGCTCTTTGGACATATTTTTTATAAAAAACCCAATAAGAGTTATATTAAATTATGTTATAGACTTTGTTATGATCTAAATGACTTATGGTTGTATTATCATAGGCCAATTTCAAAGATAAATTTTCATATGCTGTATCAATTACCATTCATAAATTGCCAATAGCTAATGAAATTCTATCTACTAATATTATACTATTCCTAACTTTTACCATAATTCTATTCTTTATCACTTTTTACAGGCTAATTTGATAAAAACAGCTGTTTCTATGAAATCAATAACTTTATTCTTAACAGACTACATTGTTTATGTTACTTTTTTAAAATTGATTCTACAAATAATTTCATTTCATTCAAAAATAAAGCTTTTTTCTTCAGTATCTTAGAAAATGATGTAATCATTCTGAGAGTTAAATCATGTATATGGATAATAACATCAAAGCCATACATTGTAACCTACTTTAGTCACCTTGCTAACATATCGTCTGTGATTTATAAAAAATATTAGCAGCCTAAAAACCCTGTGATAAATTCTAGTTGTAATTAGTTTATCTATTAGAAAATTATTTAAAGCAATTGACTGAATTTAAAAGAGCAAAACACTTTTTCAAACCCTTTATTTTATGTAGTAAAATCCCTCAAACTAAATTATTATTTACATCAATATCAACTATAAAAGAAAAATAAAATAATAAGGTTTAAAAATGGACATTTTAAGTGAAACAAATTTTTTTTATAATGTCCAATGTACAAGTTTTATTTAAGCCCAGCTTGATAGATTCAGCACCGATTGCGTCAGCTAAATAATTCTTCTTGTAGAGTATTGATTAATCCTTATCAAATATGACTCTCTAATTTTAAAATAATTATAATACTGAAAATATTCTTTATATTTCATTTTCATCTTTAATTTTACTGAAAAAATGTATAATCTTAATGAAATAATTATTGAAATCAATGTAATTCATAGAGGACAAAGAAAGTTATTTCTTATACATTATTATTAATTTTGACTTAAAGTAACTATCTTTTAGCTCAAAATCATTAAAAATAATTTGCTTTTTAACCAATATATCAAGCATTTTACTTTTGAAAAGCAACAGATATGTATCTTTCAATTATTATGTATTATTGGTCGTGTAACTCACACCAGGAAAAATATTTTTGATTTTTAAAAAGTAAAAACTGCGTTAAATTATTATCAGAACGTGATATCATAAAAACAGATTTTAAAACCTATCATTTATAAATCGTTTTACTAATTATCTTTTGTAAAATAAATAGTCTTTTATAATTATCAAGAATAGTAATGGTATAGATGAAAATTATTAAATGAATGTATACTTAACCTTAGTTATTTTTAGATTATTCTTGTTTCCATTTTTTCAGAAAGTATTTCATCTGAATAGAAAAGATTATAATAGTGAACATATTTTTTAATCTAATGTAAAATCAATATTTAAATATTGAAAGGTATCCAACAGTATAATACTGTCATATTACTTTAATAACCACGAAGAATCTCTTAGAATTGTAATGAAAAACCTACAATTTTTTTAAAGAGTACAATCTATATTCATTCAGCTTAATTTTTCAAAAAAAATTAAAACTTATTAGACTTAAAAAAGGCTATTTATTAGTTTAGCCATAGATAAAAATACCTGAACTCGTAAAATATAGAAATAAGTTTATTAAAATTGTGTATATCTACAATTGTCTGGTTAAAGTATTTCTCTTTATAATTATGTGGTCCTTTTTTCTTGTTTTTACTCAAAAAATAGCCAAATGTTTTTTTAGAACTAGTTTAAATGCTATTTTATGTAAATTTGATGAATAATATACTAAATTTTATGTTTGTATTCGATTGTCTTGTTGTCGTTAGCAACTAATTCAAGTTTATTCGCCAAAACCGATGCATCTTTAAAATAACAATTTTTTATGTAACAAAAGGTATCTTATAAATAAAAAATCTAGCACTTTTAAAGTCTGTGATTGCATAAAACTATCGTGATACACTAGCATAAGAATAAGTCTGGATAACCATGATTTGGTACTTAACCATCTCATATTTGCATATTTTTCCATTTTTAATTTTAAAGTAAGATAAATTTGTTTCTTTATAATATAATATATATGTATTAATAATTTATTTAATACTTATATTCCACAATTTTAACGTTTTAGATTCGTTAGGACACTAGAATCAAATATAAAAACAGTGATATTTAAGTGTTATAGTCAACAACTCTAACATTGTCATAAAACATTAAATAACAATTAATAATATAAAATATATGTCAGAAAACAAAATTTTAAATGTTTTTAAAGGAAAAGATTAAAAAAATATTGACAGATATTTGAATTTTTGTATATCTTTTTAAAGAGATAATATTAGGAATAATCAAATAATTGTATAGATTGCTTTAAATGATAATTATCTAATATGTTATTTGGGTACTAGCTTTTACAAGGTTTCTTTCTAGCAGTATATGGTTTATCAATTTGTACAATAATATTATAAAAAAGCCAAATTTTATTATTTAATTAAATAATAGTTTAAAATATATATTATCTAAGCATTAATTTTTAGTTTAAAATTAAAAAGGTTAATTTTTGTAGCTACTAAATATGCAATAAATAATATTTACGTTGAAACATACACTAATCTTATTTGACTACTGCTGTACAAACAAAAATTATAAATATTTAGCAAAATATTTTATTTAATAAAAATTTCTTTTTTTTAAATAGTAAAAAATGATGTATTTAGTAAATTCTATGATAGGGAGTCGTAAAACATAAATTAGTGTTTATTGATGATATTAATATTGTTATATTCTAAAAGAAAGGTAAATTATACTTTAATGTGATAAAATTTTGATAAATTAAATACCTCTTAGTGGTTATTTGTATAAGAATTAGATATAAAATACTATAAAATAGATTTTTATCAAGCTTCACAAAGCCTACATTGTATATACTAAATAGCAGATTTGATTTAATCTAGTATCTTGTAAATTTTTCAACATATCTATAACTTTAAAATGTTCAATAGAAAATATTTTTATTAATATAATGAAATAATTTTATAGTTATGACGAAATTGCATTTACTGAGGATAAGAATGAACAAAAACAACTTTTTTATTTTTCAGTTGTATAAAAAGCCTATATTTACAAATTAATTTAAAAAATGTATAATGAAATTGTAAATTTTATGGATAATCATAATATAAAAGGTTTTTTTGTAAGAAATCGAGTAAATATTAAATCTTCATTGTATATGGTCTTGTGGAATTATAAAGAATATAGTTTAAATCTTTTTCATTTCAACTTTACTAACAATTTAAAAGATAATGTAATATCATTCATTTTTTTCATTTTAAATGTAAATAAATGCTCTATTATTAATTATGATGCTAGCTATTATGTCCATTGGGACTACTATCACAAGAAAGTATAGCTTTAATACTATGAATACAAATTCAATTAAACATAACATTGTGGCTACACTTACAAAGTGAATGGAGTATAATTGCACAAAAATGTAACAAGAACAACGAAAAAATTCTTCACAACCTTTAAAACAATATAAATGACTACTATCATACCTATCTCTAAATAATGGTGATGATTTGATGTAGGTTTTATGGTTGTCTACAATATCTCTACTGACCTTATCAATTCAGTACTCTAAAATATCATTAAATCTCGTAGAGATATTTAATTATATTCATAAGCCATTAGATGTTGTTCATAAGTATGTAGTTGATACAAACTTGGGCATTGGTAATACTTATCAAAATGTATACACCAATTTAAAGTAGCTTCTACAAAAAAAATTATCTAACTAAATCATATAAAAAAATGAATAAAAGATAAATTTAATCATGCACTAAAAACTGTAGAAATTGTCAAAGAAGTTTTATTCAGATAACAGAAGACTACGTATCATGTCAATTATGAACCATTTCTCAATGTTATACTGGACATTTTTAATTCCCATAAATGCCGCTTATACACTTAACTAAATTTGTTACATATAAATGATATTTATATGATTAAAAGAAAACTACGTAAAGGAGTGATTTATTTTTAATAACATAACTTTATAAAGCTCATAACTCTTTCTTTAAATGTATATATATTCATAAAAATTTTTAGTTTTTTTACGATTTTTTTAAATAATAGAGATACTTGAGATATTAATAACCCACTTAATGCTAATACTGATGGAAAAGATTTACTGATAATTAATTTTGTATCGATATATATGATATTTAAAGTAAAAAAAAACAATTAATATTGCCTTTTTTAAAAAAATTATAGTTAAAAAATAAATTCAGTTTAAAAAAGGTATTTTATACATTATTTAAGTCTTAGAAAAAAAAGAAAAGTGAAACTATTGCAGATCTGATGGAATTTGAATTTATTTTAGATAATTGTTATGATTATACAAGCACAACATCTGATACTAGAATATTGGAGTAATGAATTTAATTACACAGGTTAAAGCCACTAAGACTAGTATAAATAATAACATTAGAAAAAAATGTTACTTATTGTTATTATATAGACTTTCAGTATTTTGGATGAAAAAACATTAAAATTAACACTAAAGTCAATGAAATAGCATTAAATTTGTGTCATATTACAAAAAAAACTGTAAAAAAAGTTTCATAACACTTTCTTGTATTGAACACAACAAATTTTTTAGTAATATTTTTGATATCATAATTATACATACACGCATGTAGAAGGGCTATAAACTCTGATTATAAGACACTCATTTTATGTGATATAAAAAATTTTTTTAAATGAGAGGTTTTAAAAGTATAGAATTTAATGTTTGGCAATATATTTCATGTATTAGATAATCTTATGAATGTTAATAAAATGATGGTTTAAAAAAATTTATGAGTATTGAAAAACTTGTCTAGAAAAAATTGGGAATGGTATTTTTTCTGTATTAAATAGAAAAACTACACATTTTACAACAACCATGTCTTTCCTTGTACATTTGACTCAACATTAAGCTATAAGTTGATAAAAGGATGGATGCTACACAACATAAGTAATAAAATAACAATAAAACTAAATTTCACCGTTAAATAAGATAAAAAAACACTACAGTTTTTTAATTATTTTATATTTACAATGGAAATAAATATGGAAAAAGATATGAAAATTACTGTAAGACTATTAATATAAAAAATAAAAAGTATTCTATTCGGTTTTTAGAGTATATAAAGCAATAAATTGCAACTAAAAAACCGAAATTATATATTTTAGTATACGGATTTTAAAGAGAAGCTACTTTAATATATGGAACTGATAATATATCCACTTTTTACACCAATTAATTTGCTTCTTTTAGTGGAAAAGAATATTCTGCAGAAGCAAAGCACAATAATACAAAACATCAGTATTTGACAGAATAACAGATTTTGTTAAAAAAAATATCATTGGTTATCTCACTAAAATATGGTAGCAATTATTTTGGTTATGTGCTGATAATTCAGCTTTTAAAAATTAAAAAAATATTCCCATTGGGATGCATATAAGCTCCTGATAAAGTATAAAACAAATAAAGTATAAAAAAATTGATATCTATTTTTTTAAAAATAAAAATAAAATATTGCATTATTTTAATAAACCTAATTATTCATATTTGATTTATAATAATATAAATAGCTTGGATTATAAAATGATGTTTTTAAAAGTATATTTTTATTAATAAAATATTTTAACAATTTTAAAACTAATTTATTTTATGACATAATCAAGAATCAAACCAATAAAAGACTAAATTCATTATTTTTAATATCTAAAAATCTTAATTAGTCTTATGAATATGCTCAAAATCAAAATCCCGCCATTGAGTTATTAACATTCATATTTATAAAACTAAAAATTAAACAAAATATGAATAATAATTTTAAAGTTTATATTCATAAAAAATTTCTATTAGTTTTATATATTAACATAAAAATTAAACATAAGGACCCAAAAGTAGCCAATAAATCACAAAAATTTAGACAATCTTTTTAATATATTCAATAATTTTTTGTGCATAGCTAATATTTTAATGACATTATGTATAAACCCATCTAGAAACGATATATAGTCTCATTCACTTCATTACCAGGCATAATCTATTTTATATACACGACTATCATAATATTATCTAGAATGTATTATCTAAAGTATCTAACATAACAATAATATAAATTTGAAAGTTAAAATAATAGTAAAATATTTTAAACAATAATAATTCATCAAATTTATGATAAAAATGTCATAAAGGACAATGTGTTAAAATTTAAAATAAGTAAAAATAATTTTGTAAAATTCATAATAAAAGAAAGGAATCACAGTTAATACAAAAGTTTTAATAAATTTAGAACAAGTACAAACAACACACGTCATCTTGACCTAACGACAAAAAACGAACAATTACTCGAGAACAAGCCAAAATAAATGCCAGTACATACAAATGAGAGAGATGTTGTGCTACATTTAATGCTCTTTATAAACTATATATTTATATAATTTGGATATATATATATATATAATAGTTTATAATATAATAACGTAGTTTATTAATCAAATATGAAGATATCAAACAGAATGTAAAAATATAGCAATAATAAAATCCTACTGTAAGTAACATATTTTGATGTTATAGATAATAATACATATAAATATGCAAACTTGGCTTTTAAAATTAATAAAACATTTTTTTAAACTATATAAACAAATATACAGGCGGCCTTAAACAGCGAGGTGGCGCAGAGGAAGCGTGCAGGGCCCATAACCCTGAGGTCGATGGATCGAAACCATCCTTCGCTGGGGATAATTTATATAGAGCTTTTTTTATAAAAAGGATGATAATTTGAAGATGCGTTGATTGTTAGACAACATAATGACCAAGTTTCAGACAAAGCAAAGGTTGTTATATTGGATAACAAAAAGTTGATGTCATTTGACTATTACTTATTATGTATAAAGTTGATCGCCCTAGATGAAAAACTTGATGTAAGTATTTTGAAATGGAAGCGGACATTGACAGAGTTTTAGGCACTTCGGTAGAAGATGGTTCCGTATTAAAAGATTACGCAGCTTTTATTACTTCGCCAAAATTGGCTTCAATTTAATTGCTGCAATAATTTCGTCTTAAAAAAACTCAATAGATTTCCTGATTGAATAAATATTCGGTACTTCTGTACTTTGACGGACACAAACATTTTAGAGATTAACGTTAATCTGCACGTATATTAAATATCATAAAATGAAGATCAGCTAATTGTGCGAAATCATTTCTAGTCGAAAAAATTGTATAGATTTTCTTATGGAGAGAAATATATTAAAAACTAACGCTTCATTTTGAGATAAATGTAACTGTAAAATGAAACTTATCGAAAACAAAAACTCATACATTTATCGGTGCAGTTTTCACAAAACA
>JRUX01000802.1:0-19764 GCA_001407235.2 Kudoa iwatai | reverse complement strand
AATATTTTGATTCATTTTTCTTTCATTTAATTCAAATAAGAAAACAATAAAATAGTTTCTTAAATAACAATGTATTATAATAATATTAAAAAATTTCAGTATACACTATCATATTATAATATTGGACTAATCGATTTAATATTTCATTAATAGAATAAAAAATATATAATTTTTGTGATGTATACGGCTAATTTTGAATATATGATAATATTGATTCCAACTATAATTATACAGTTTATTTTACTTTAACATGTAATATAATTAAATAAATTATTATTTTTATTGTATTAAGTTTCTTTTAAAAATGATTAAATTTTTAAATTAATATAGTTAGAATTTTTATTGCAATACAAAATATAAATAACATAATATTTCCCTAGCTAACGTATTAGTTCCTTTTTATTAAAAATTATTAGTGTTATTTAAACAACATTATTTGAAAATATTTACTAATTTTTAACAAAATAAACAACAAATTTTCATCATTAAAATGTGGATTTTTTTATTTCAATGTCTCTTTGACACCATTAAGTGCTTGATCAACTTGAACAAACGGTATGTGGAGAAAAATCAAGCTTGTAGTTATGTCTACAAGTTTAAGTCACGTTTCTGTTAGACATCTGCTTAAGGAATTTAAATATTCTCAATCTTTATTTAAATGTTACCCCTATACTTTTGTAATACCGAATATTTACAGTATGTTTATGTAGCTTATAGTAAGAATTAATTTTTAAGAAAGATTTAATCTTGGATACTTATTTATAAACGACACAGTATAGTGACACATGAAACTAATAACTAGGCTAATTCTAAATTTACCCATATGATAGTTAGGCTAGCATTCATCCCAAAATGTGGATTTTTAGTGTGTTAAATTCAAACTATATTGTGAAAAATTAGGCCAGCTAGAAATAACACTGCAGTACCTAAAACGTTAATAAAATAGGCATGGTAAGCTAGAATTTTATAACATAAGTTTCACAAGTGGTATCATCATGTGAAAAAAACCATCCTTCACAAAATTCAATAAAAAGACTCCTTTTTATATTCTTTTTTATGGATTTTACTATGTTAATATTTAATGAAGATTTAGAAACTAAAAGAAGAAACACACACACAAGATTAGTCTACCTAAGGATATAAGTTTTATTACACAACCATTCAATATTAGACTTTTCACAATATCAATCAAAATAAACACAAGTAAAAATGTTAAACATTTTAGACATTAACATTATGACAATTTATATCCATCATCATTCTCTTCTAGCCTGGTGTATAGAAAAAGTACTAAAATTATATCCTTCAAACATAATCAACAACTATAAAATATGTTTGTAAGTTTTTAAAATACTCAAATGATAGTAACTGAATAAACCTTGATATCTGAATTTTTTTCATGGTCCAATTTATTTCTTCAAGCTATACCAAATGTTTCGAATTTTATCTTTAAGTGGCATATATTCTTCTATTAATTATATAAAAATTTAAAAGAAACATGAGAAATATACGAGATATCAAAAAAATTTTTAAATAATCTAATATATAAAAAATAAGATAATATTATGCTAATTTATTTTAAGGTTTAGAAAGTTTTATTCAAGAGTACGACGGTTTTACAAGCAACCAAAGTAATCTATGGTAATAGTTTCTACCATTAAATATTTTTTACAATCAACATAAAAAAAACAGATAATGTGCCTAATTTCATGTTGGCATAATTTAAAAAATGATTAACATGTTTTTCAAACTAAAAATTTGCAACTGATAGGTCTCACATTTTCCCATTTATTACAAGTACCGTGAACGTCGCATTAAAAGTCACACTACAACTAACTGCAAATAACTAGTTAAAAAATCCTTTAAATAAAATAGGAAACATTAAAGAACACACTAACGGCATTCATAAGACAGCACACAATGTCTCTACGTAAAAAATGACTTTTCTGTATGGCGAAGAAACGTACAGAAAGATTATCATTTATAAATTACTCTATTAAAAAAATTTTTTTTAATTTACCAACCTATATAAATTATAACGGCTTACATGTTTATATAAATAAACCAATTGCTTTTATAATGGCCGATCATTCATACGAGTATATACGAACGATGAAACGTTGATTTCTAAATTTTATCAGATTGACTTCATGACTATTATTATGCTATTTTTGTTTATTTTAAATAATTAACTATTTAAAAAAAATTATTTTTTTTATAAAATGTCAAATATTTAGTTTATATATATATCATCTCAGAATCAACATAAATATAATAAAAAAGAGAATACTTAAATAGTTCAGAATTTGTGTATTTTTATTTATTTCTATAAATGTATGTTTTCATAAAAAAAAGTTTTACTTTTACGCTAAATTTTATTTAATATAGTGAATAATATCCACTACAATATAGAGTTTACTTTTTGCTTAGTTATTTTATTTATCTACATAGTTTTATTTATCTGATTTATATATAAAAAATGTACATCATCATTATTTTATCCTCTTTTTAGGCCTTTTTTTAGTTTTAAAATCTTAATATGAACTAATAAATCCAATTGATATAATATTTTTTTGAAAACTAATTTAATTGGCAAATATTAACTTCTATTTAATATTTATAATTATAGTTTATTTTAAATTTAAAGATAATTATTTTATCAAAAACATATTTTTTTAGTATTTTAAATTTTTTTAAAAATTAAAACAACTTACATTTTAATCTTTTTACGTATTTAAACAAATAAATCTTATACTACATCCAATGCATACTTTTATATTGAAAAATGTTGTATTCATTTGTAAATAAATAATTAGCTTACAAATATTTTAAGCTATAATTTGTGTTTTAATTTTTATTAATCTCAAATTAAAATACATTTACTATATTTATAACGTTAAAAACGAATTACCAATAAATCTACTATATTGCTTATTAATTATAATATTTATAAAGGTTAAAAAGTTAATAAACTGTGAAAAATGTTTTATTTTTCTAAATAATTTTATAAAAATGATTTATATATTTATTTATTTGTAAAATAATTTAAATTAAAAATTCTTATTAATTTATTAAAAGGTTTATTAATAATTATATTTGATCATAATAGCTAAAAAAATCATTGTTTGTTATAAAAAGATAATCATTTATAATAAAAATCATGTATTTTAAAATTATACTGCATCCTATTTAAAAAGTGATATTACTAACTGGTTAAATAGAGTTGTGCTTATTTATACGATTAACAAATTTTTACCATAGAAACTGTAAATTATAATCTTAACAAACCAACTTATACAGTGCTAGAGTATGTATTGTAAATAAAATATAAGCACTGTCATGTATTGATTATAGTTAGAATGAATTAGTTTCTTATGGGAAAACTATTTTTATAACACACTCAATCCTTTGTTTTAGTTTAATCATGGTTTTATAATTTTAACTAATAGTTTGTGATGTTATTATTACATTTTACTTTATCAAACGGAAAGTTTATTTTTACACTCTTTATTCACAGTATGCTACAACATATTCAAATATCTTCTTATTCGCTCATATAGTGTAGCCTTTAGTGCCATTTAGGTATGCTTTAATGATTTAAATAGTAAGCTATGTTTTTAATGCTTCAAATATCATTACCAACATGTCTAAAATTATAGTCCTGTTGTATAATTGTAAAATATAACAAAACCAGAAATCTGTACTTAAGATCAACATCACTTCAACCTAACCTAAGCTAACTTCAGTAGCTAAGAATTAATCTAGTAAGATCATAAAATGAACATTAAGACCATATGGGATAAATTCTAAAAATTCCTACGAGTTTCAACACTCCACCATATATGAATCTGAGAGATTTATATATTCCTCACTAAAAATTCATGTTATTGTAGAAAAAGCTAACAAATCATAGATCACTGATTTTATTTTAGTATTTGTAGTTATATCAAGATTAAAAATATATAGATATAAGAGCTGTGAGTGGCAACATCACAACAAAGAGACTTACCCATACTCGTTAGTATTCGGCTCAAGTTCGGTTCTGTGTTATGTGACAGCGTTTGGAGTTTGTATTTAAAGTATCCTATTCTTAACATTTGAATTTCTATATTTGTAAAAAATAAACTAATTTATCATTTAAATCAGTGAATATTTGATAATTTTAATAACATTTATGTTATATAATTTATTATCAATAGATAAGTATTCACTCACTTCTATTGGCAGTTTTATAAAGTGAATAAAAGAGAAATTTATTGGGATAATTTTTTTTAATTTTATAGAGTTTTATTTCATGTTATTTGTAAATAAAAATTATTTACTAATATTTACCAAATACTCAATTACTTTTAAAATAGATTATGATACATAGTTACTACTTTTATATTTCTAATCATAAAAAAGATTTTTGGTAGTACATTATTTTCATTTACATCCATGTATTTTATTTAAAACAAATAGTACTTGTATCTTATACTTATTAATATAAATATTTTAAATGTCAGTGTTTTTAAACGCTTATCAAATATCATATTTTTAATTATATATATTTTTATTAAATATTTGCTATAGATGTTATCATTTCTGTGTGAATAAATCAAATCTATGTTGAATGTATTTTATGACAAAATTTGTACAGAAAAATAACATTTTTAAAGTAATCAATAAAAAAATTTCATTAAATAACATAAGTTTTAAAGCTACAATTTGATAATATTTGTCTAAAAATCAAATTTAAACACTAAAAAATCAAAAATTTTAAAGTCTATTCTCTTAATCTATTCTACTTTACTATTATCATAATCATATTATTATGCATATATTTCTTTATCTGTATATAATAGCATATTTTCTTTTAATGATTAAATTATCAAATTTTTATAGCACGCAAACCATAAAATTTATGTAATGCGCAAGCGCCAGTAGTAACGTGTGTAAATCGGTTAGCTGATGGAGGTAGTTAACGTTTCACTTTATATTACATTCTTATAAAAATTGAAATAGGACTCAAAAACAATAAATCCTAAAGCATATCCACTTGCAGATGCTACATTTACAAATAAAATTCTTGAGCTTGTACATCAATCTACTAGCTATAAACAATTGAGAAAAGGTGCTAATGAAGGTAGAATTTTCTTTCTAATGATTTAGCCTTTTCTCAGTATTATATAGCAACAAAATGTTTGAACAGAGGAACAGCTGAATTTGTTGTGCTAGCTGCTGATGCAGAGCCAATTGAAATTATTCTACATTTACCTTTGTTATGTGAAGATAAGGTGATTTTATTGTAGATACATAACATATTTATTTTTTATTTTAGAATGTACCATATGTTTTTGTTAGATCAAAAATTGCTTTGGGCAGAGCATGCGGAGTTTCTCGACCAGTCATAGCAGCAACTGTAACTGTTAATGAGGGTTCACAATTGACACCACAAATTCGTTCATGTCAACAGTCAATTGAAAAGCTTTTGGTCTAAATAATGTTAACAATGTTCAGATAGTATGATACTAATGTAGTAGTAGTTAAACATTTAATATAATTTTTTTTTTTGAAATTGTAATACCAGTTTTTTTTTCTCATAAGATTTTGTATGCTAGAGTTGTATTAATTTAATGTTTATTATTGTAAGAAAGTTTTTTTTCTTTGTTGATTATGTGTATTTGAATCTCATTGATATGTCTATCTGTATTATATTGTTATTTTAGCAATCATATATGGAAATATTTTTAAAATGTATAAATTATTGTATTTTATTTAAATTAAAAAAAAGATTGTTGTATTTATTATAGTTTAGTTGTACTTTTTGTGAATTCAAGTGATACTCATTTTTGCGCAAGCGCATTAATAAAGTGACATAAAACGTGCAATTTTTGTCATACTAATCCTACAGTCAAATATTAGACGTATAGTAGGATTAATATAAGTGTTAACAATATAACGTGTACTATGTGATATAGTAGTTAAAGTAACAGAGAGTAATTAGAATTGAAAAAACAGTCTTATAGGTAAATTTTAAAAGTGACACATCATTTTAAATCGGCTCTTATCGTAAACTTTTTAATTATGTTAAATTCATTCAAGTAGAGTGAATCGAGCACAGATTCATAATAATTGCATATTTTGTGGATAGAAGTTTAAAATTAATTTTTTTTTAATAAAAACAAACTCAGCAACCTATAACTAGTAGCAAGTTTACAATGATATATAAATTGTAATAAAAAACATTGACAATAAGAATGTGATTGGTTGAGTTGATGAATAATTTAAAACATAACAACAAATTATTTTAAATATATTCATAAAGCTATTTCTATGAATAAATTATTGTCTAGTTAATCATCATTATAAAAAGTAAAAAAAAAGCCTACAATTATTGTGGATATATATATATATATGATTATAGTAAATTAATATATAAATAAAACATTCTAATAATAACTAACTAGAATAAAAAATAGCAATATATAATAAAAACTGCAAAAAATATAATACATACACATTAAAAGTGAATTTAAAAAGGAGAAATAATGAAATTTGACAAATCAGATGATATATTTATGAAAGTTGAGAATCACTTGAAAAAATAGCATTATTAATATCATCAGCATTTTTATCGATAAAAAGAGAGTCATGTTCAGTTGTAGATGGGAAAATATTAGTAAAAATTTGTAAAAATTTGTTTGGATCAACAAATTTTCCTTTATTTTTTTGATGATTATTTGTTGTAGTATTAGTTTCAGTATCGCCACCTGATTTAGGCTAAGAAAGTGTTAGAATCATCATATTTATTTAATAGTTATGATAAAGAAAAAATAAACTTGTGAAGCTGGTTGTTTTTTTTTCGATTTATCAGTAAATGTTTTTTTTACATGTTTACAATGAGATGAAATATCCAAGCAGCCAAAATAATTATTCACTGAGATATCTTTATTAGATAAAATAATTTAAATAAAAATAATATTAATTTAATTAATTCATATGAGATACCCTTAGAATTAATGAAATAGTTATTAATGGTTGTAATATTGAGATTAATTTTATTTTCATCCAATAAAACTCCATCATCAGTAACTGAATTTATATCATTTAAAAGAGTAGCTGCATTATAAGAAAAACGTTTATTTTTGATGGTTATAGGTGATGATGGACATGATAAATGTTTACCATTATGATTTGATTTGGATCGACAAACAAGAAATGACCATCCAAATACATTATTTTCACATAGAAACTTATTATATATGAATTAATAGTTTTTTTTTTTGTAAATAATAATTTACTTTTGCATCATTAGATGCTTTTTCAATAATAGCTGCTCTAGTTTTAGATGAGATATCAAAGCTAAACTCATTCGTAGTAGTAGAAGTTGTATTATTGGTATTATTTTGATCAATACTATCAACATTTTTTTTACGTCTTTTTTCATCAGAAGGTTCAGAATCTTTTGATAAATCTTTTTCATATGAATACTAATTATAGTGGTGATATTTATTTAACAAAAAAATATTAGAGTATATTATGTATACATTAATTTTAAAAAAATTATAATCTTTAAATGATCCAGCCATTATATTTTTCATAACAACAATACAAGTCTTTTTATTTTCAATAGTAATTTTAAATATTGCAAAGTATTGAGGTAAGAATGTATTGAATTTCTTTTCACTTAAATACTACACAATAAAAAAAAACAATAATATATACCAATTTAGTATAGGTATACTCTATAATAAGATGGCATTAAATTAATAAGTCCTTCCACATATTCACTATCAATCACTTTAAAAATAAACATATGATTTGCACTTTCATAACAGTTCATATGCTTGCAATTTATAGGTGTAGGTTCTTGTTTAAATGATTGTATAAAATTTTTCTCATTTATATTAAATTTATATCTAATTTGACGAAAAACATTTGGTAGTAAATGTTTAAATTTGAATTTTTTCGGGAAATTACCAGATGGCATATTTTTATAGGATACATCAAATGTTATTGATGATTTAAAATCTTCAGGTAATAATAATGTCGATGGTGGAAACATATGTAAATTTGTTAGCTATAACAACATATAATATTATTTATATAGTCTATAAAATTAATATCTATAATAGTAGATTGTTATGTTGATTTTAAAATATCTATTAATTAAATTATTATCATATTTATTTTTATCTTTTTAAAAATAATCAAAAAATACTGTGTGATTGGCACCAAATAAAAATACAGCCATCTTTGGTATCTCTCTATCACAAACTTTAGCAACTTTTACTTTAATTGGTTTATTTTTTGATTTTACATATTGTACATCTCCATGCATTTTATTTTGTAAATTTAAAATGCTTCTACTATATCTTTAAATAGAGATATGCTTGCTCACAATGTTAATCAATTCAACGACTACGCACGACTATATCCGGAAAATATACGATTAGCTTGCGATATAGAATTAATCTTAATATTGTAATTTGTTAATCTCATTTAAGATAAATTAAATTTTAAAACGTTTCAATTATATTTAAATTATTATTATTATAACAACAATCTTATTGTGTATATAAAATATGAATCAATAATCAAAGTTCAATATTAATATAATTTTAATAAAATTATTGTTGATAATAATAATATTATTATTTTTAACTATCTAATTAAATAAACTTAATTATTTAATTGAAATGTATTTTAATCTAATTTTTTTTTATAAAATATTATAACGCTTAATATTTATACTTGACTGGAATTATTACATCATATTAATGTGTCAATATCTTGTATAGTAAACATTATTTCTAATATTTAAATATATACATTAAAATCTAAGTAAATATTTAATAATAGATTTAATATATGACACTTTCTATATTATATCTGTTGAATTTTTCCATTATAAACTAAACTACTGCAAAATTGATATGCATGGTAGAAAATAATTTTAAATAGTATTTATTTATTCATTATATACTAATTGAGTAATTTATATTAATAAAATTATTATTTAAATTCTATATAAAAATTATTGTTTGCACATAAATAACATTATTACTATATTATTATTGTCTTGATATTAAAACTATAGGTGTTTGAAGCTCTTTAGGAAATAAAATTGATTTGTTACCAATAGATGGATTTTATTATTCTATGGATTCACCTACATAACTACAGGAACTAAAAATATATTAAAAAATACCACTTAAATAATATATTTAACGTGATCATAGATAATATAAACTACATGAAAGAATGTAAATTCATAAATGTCAATATTTCATATATATAATATCCTAAAAAAATAAGAATAAACTATATATATTAAAAAAATGTATTTATAAAGAATTATATTTATTATATATATATATTAATAAAATTAATTTTTTTTAAATTAACCATTTTATCTTTGTTTCTCTTATTTATATTTAGTATAGATGAGTAATATCATAATAGACTTATTATTATAAAATTAATAAACAGTATAGTTTAAAATAAATAATAATACTATTTAAATGATAAAAAAATTAGTATACACTTATATTTTGTGATATTTTATAATAAAAATAATGGTAGATATGATTATGTAAATGGTATTAACTTTTTTATGAATCAATAGACATTATGATATAAAAATTAAGTATTTTAACAAAAAAAAAGTGTATAAAATGCCTAAAATATCATCATCAAATTCTTCTAAATAAGCCATATTTAAAATAACTTTTTAACAAATAACTAGTACTGATATATTGTAATAGTTTTTATTATTTTATTAACAGAGTTTAATAATTTATATAAATTTATTTATAATATTTAAAAAAATTTTGTTTCTTTTAAATATTATTAAAAGCTATTAAAAGTCATTTTATAGGACTAAACTCTATTTAACAAATCAAATTAAATATTTTAATTTCCTAAAATACCTTCTGGTCTCTATTTTCATTCTATAATATGATAAAAGAGCCTTGAGTGTTATTATAAGTAAGTTTTACTTTAGAATATTAAAATAAAACTGAAATCATTATGATACACCATAATTATGAAACATTCAGTTATAAACTTTACATAAAACGTCAAGTTTTAGCTAGAAATATGTATATTTATATAATGGTTTGATGATATTCACATAAAAAAAACCTAAATCAACTCAAATCACTAAAAAAATACGTAATTTTAATAATCTTATAATTAAACATGCTACTGCAGACGATGTATAATTGAATTTTTAATAGCTTTAACCTTTGAGATAATAGAAAAAAACATTAAAAAAAAAGAAACAACACATTGAACTACTATAATTTAAAACTTGAAAGGATTCTGGCTAATTTTTTATTTATAAAATCATAAGTGCATAATATTTCCATTCTTATAGATGATCATACCTACAAATAAATATAATTTACCGTATTATGATAAATTCATACAATGTAGTTATTAAAAAGTGCTTTATATGCATAAATTCTTAACTATTTTATTAGAATTAAATATATTAAAGAGTGAATCTTTTTTTTAACTTTCATATTAAAGATATACTACATCAATAGATCTATGAAATACTTTAATATTCTTTTTAAAACTTATAATTGTAGAATTAGCTGTTAAAATGTGTAAACTAATTAGTAATACAACACTAAACCACCTATTGTTATAATTTTTTTCAAAAGTGCACATTCATGACTCATATTTTTAAACTATCATAAGTGATGCTTAAATTTCATATAATAAGCCATGTATTGTAAAAATGTAGCTTATCATAATAATAGATATTATTTAGAATAGTTATATAAAAAATGATTTTTAAAACAAAAATAAGCCTTTTATTTTACCATTAAATAAAACAAGAGTTAAAATTAAGAGCATTAAGTCACTACTTAGAGCCTAAGTATGAATCAGTTTTATAATGTAATTTTATATAGGTTTTAATAGTTAAAATTATAAAAAATCAATAAATGATTATTTGATTGGTATATTGCAAGTATACACATATAGAAGATATTATTTTATGTACATCTTCTACATGCTACCTATAATAATATCACTGATATCTTAAAAAATCAACATTTTATATCTTATATTACTTGAATTTTGTAATAAAATAGATAATGCTATTACATTACAAATTTTACGAATATATGATTGTTTATTTTACAAAAATATATCTATTTGAAATCATTTTGTAGTTAATGAAATGCAATTAACGATACAAATATATTAATAAATCTTAATAAAATTTAATTTTTATTAAAAAATAGTATGATTTAGTATTTTTGTAAAGGATGAATGCCATTGACACAGATAATAAAATAAAATTTATAATATTTTAGAGTTTTGTAATAAGCTATAAATAATATAATCTAAAGACAGTATTATTTAAAAGTAAATATTTATATCATTAAATTTCTTAACTAATAGTTATTAAAATAAATTATTGGCTAATATTTGTTACAACAGGACTTTTTATAGATAACATTCTTTTCTAATTACTATCGAAGCTTGTCTATCTCTTAAAATTCTAACAAACAATATAAAAATTGTTAATTAGAAAAAAATATTTATCAAAAAAACTTAGTCATAAAATTAGTCTTTCTTCTAATTGCATTTCTGATACATAATGTTTTAAAAATTGTAAATATATCTTACTTAATTCTAAAAATCAATTACTTTATTAGAATAGATAAAAAAGAGTTTATTTGAATTAGTTACGTATGAAAAATGAAATTTAGTTAATATAAATGCTCTTTATTAAAATCATGAATGAAATTTTTTATAAAGTTCTTGACGTGGTTAATTCTTTACTTTCTATTTTTTTTTCAGCATCTCACACAAAACTAGCTAGGTCTATTGTGGTGTGCTTTAGTATTAAAAGTCTAGTGATTTTTTTTGAGATTTAAAAATATCTTTTATAAACTAGCATAAATAAAGATTTTTTAGTTTATTTTCATAATTTTAAAATTATAATACAGTTGCACTATACAGCTCAGTCGTTCAACTATGTCATATGATTTAGTTAGGATTGTATATTAGCGGTTTTTTTCTTCAAAATTTCTATATTTACCTTAATAAAACAAATTAGAATCTTATTTTTATTAATATGAAATTTTAAAGATAGATTAAAATGATAAAATTTATATAAGCCACTTTATCATTCAGTAAAAAATCTTGTATTAGATATATGTATTTATTAATTTTATCCATTTAAAGTATTCAAGGAATTTATTATATTCATAAAAAAACTTTTCAAATAGTATTTAAATCTTTCATTTCCCAAAAACACAAAATTTTTGTTAGAAAAAATGTTGCACGATTCACAACGCTCTTTGGACATATTTTTTATAAAAAACCCAATAAGAGTTATATTAAATTATGTTATAGACTTTGTTATGATCTAAATGACTTATGGTTGTATTATCATAGGCCAATTTCAAAGATAAATTTTCATATGCTGTATCAATTACCATTCATAAATTGCCAATAGCTAATGAAATTCTATCTACTAATATTATACTATTCCTAACTTTTACCATAATTCTATTCTTTATCACTTTTTACAGGCTAATTTGATAAAAACAGCTGTTTCTATGAAATCAATAACTTTATTCTTAACAGACTACATTGTTTATGTTACTTTTTTAAAATTGATTCTACAAATAATTTCATTTCATTCAAAAATAAAGCTTTTTTCTTCAGTATCTTAGAAAATGATGTAATCATTCTGAGAGTTAAATCATGTATATGGATAATAACATCAAAGCCATACATTGTAACCTACTTTAGTCACCTTGCTAACATATCGTCTGTGATTTATAAAAAATATTAGCAGCCTAAAAACCCTGTGATAAATTCTAGTTGTAATTAGTTTATCTATTAGAAAATTATTTAAAGCAATTGACTGAATTTAAAAGAGCAAAACACTTTTTCAAACCCTTTATTTTATGTAGTAAAATCCCTCAAACTAAATTATTATTTACATCAATATCAACTATAAAAGAAAAATAAAATAATAAGGTTTAAAAATGGACATTTTAAGTGAAACAAATTTTTTTTATAATGTCCAATGTACAAGTTTTATTTAAGCCCAGCTTGATAGATTCAGCACCGATTGCGTCAGCTAAATAATTCTTCTTGTAGAGTATTGATTAATCCTTATCAAATATGACTCTCTAATTTTAAAATAATTATAATACTGAAAATATTCTTTATATTTCATTTTCATCTTTAATTTTACTGAAAAAATGTATAATCTTAATGAAATAATTATTGAAATCAATGTAATTCATAGAGGACAAAGAAAGTTATTTCTTATACATTATTATTAATTTTGACTTAAAGTAACTATCTTTTAGCTCAAAATCATTAAAAATAATTTGCTTTTTAACCAATATATCAAGCATTTTACTTTTGAAAAGCAACAGATATGTATCTTTCAATTATTATGTATTATTGGTCGTGTAACTCACACCAGGAAAAATATTTTTGATTTTTAAAAAGTAAAAACTGCGTTAAATTATTATCAGAACGTGATATCATAAAAACAGATTTTAAAACCTATCATTTATAAATCGTTTTACTAATTATCTTTTGTAAAATAAATAGTCTTTTATAATTATCAAGAATAGTAATGGTATAGATGAAAATTATTAAATGAATGTATACTTAACCTTAGTTATTTTTAGATTATTCTTGTTTCCATTTTTTCAGAAAGTATTTCATCTGAATAGAAAAGATTATAATAGTGAACATATTTTTTAATCTAATGTAAAATCAATATTTAAATATTGAAAGGTATCCAACAGTATAATACTGTCATATTACTTTAATAACCACGAAGAATCTCTTAGAATTGTAATGAAAAACCTACAATTTTTTTAAAGAGTACAATCTATATTCATTCAGCTTAATTTTTCAAAAAAAATTAAAACTTATTAGACTTAAAAAAGGCTATTTATTAGTTTAGCCATAGATAAAAATACCTGAACTCGTAAAATATAGAAATAAGTTTATTAAAATTGTGTATATCTACAATTGTCTGGTTAAAGTATTTCTCTTTATAATTATGTGGTCCTTTTTTCTTGTTTTTACTCAAAAAATAGCCAAATGTTTTTTTAGAACTAGTTTAAATGCTATTTTATGTAAATTTGATGAATAATATACTAAATTTTATGTTTGTATTCGATTGTCTTGTTGTCGTTAGCAACTAATTCAAGTTTATTCGCCAAAACCGATGCATCTTTAAAATAACAATTTTTTATGTAACAAAAGGTATCTTATAAATAAAAAATCTAGCACTTTTAAAGTCTGTGATTGCATAAAACTATCGTGATACACTAGCATAAGAATAAGTCTGGATAACCATGATTTGGTACTTAACCATCTCATATTTGCATATTTTTCCATTTTTAATTTTAAAGTAAGATAAATTTGTTTCTTTATAATATAATATATATGTATTAATAATTTATTTAATACTTATATTCCACAATTTTAACGTTTTAGATTCGTTAGGACACTAGAATCAAATATAAAAACAGTGATATTTAAGTGTTATAGTCAACAACTCTAACATTGTCATAAAACATTAAATAACAATTAATAATATAAAATATATGTCAGAAAACAAAATTTTAAATGTTTTTAAAGGAAAAGATTAAAAAAATATTGACAGATATTTGAATTTTTGTATATCTTTTTAAAGAGATAATATTAGGAATAATCAAATAATTGTATAGATTGCTTTAAATGATAATTATCTAATATGTTATTTGGGTACTAGCTTTTACAAGGTTTCTTTCTAGCAGTATATGGTTTATCAATTTGTACAATAATATTATAAAAAAGCCAAATTTTATTATTTAATTAAATAATAGTTTAAAATATATATTATCTAAGCATTAATTTTTAGTTTAAAATTAAAAAGGTTAATTTTTGTAGCTACTAAATATGCAATAAATAATATTTACGTTGAAACATACACTAATCTTATTTGACTACTGCTGTACAAACAAAAATTATAAATATTTAGCAAAATATTTTATTTAATAAAAATTTCTTTTTTTTAAATAGTAAAAAATGATGTATTTAGTAAATTCTATGATAGGGAGTCGTAAAACATAAATTAGTGTTTATTGATGATATTAATATTGTTATATTCTAAAAGAAAGGTAAATTATACTTTAATGTGATAAAATTTTGATAAATTAAATACCTCTTAGTGGTTATTTGTATAAGAATTAGATATAAAATACTATAAAATAGATTTTTATCAAGCTTCACAAAGCCTACATTGTATATACTAAATAGCAGATTTGATTTAATCTAGTATCTTGTAAATTTTTCAACATATCTATAACTTTAAAATGTTCAATAGAAAATATTTTTATTAATATAATGAAATAATTTTATAGTTATGACGAAATTGCATTTACTGAGGATAAGAATGAACAAAAACAACTTTTTTATTTTTCAGTTGTATAAAAAGCCTATATTTACAAATTAATTTAAAAAATGTATAATGAAATTGTAAATTTTATGGATAATCATAATATAAAAGGTTTTTTTGTAAGAAATCGAGTAAATATTAAATCTTCATTGTATATGGTCTTGTGGAATTATAAAGAATATAGTTTAAATCTTTTTCATTTCAACTTTACTAACAATTTAAAAGATAATGTAATATCATTCATTTTTTTCATTTTAAATGTAAATAAATGCTCTATTATTAATTATGATGCTAGCTATTATGTCCATTGGGACTACTATCACAAGAAAGTATAGCTTTAATACTATGAATACAAATTCAATTAAACATAACATTGTGGCTACACTTACAAAGTGAATGGAGTATAATTGCACAAAAATGTAACAAGAACAACGAAAAAATTCTTCACAACCTTTAAAACAATATAAATGACTACTATCATACCTATCTCTAAATAATGGTGATGATTTGATGTAGGTTTTATGGTTGTCTACAATATCTCTACTGACCTTATCAATTCAGTACTCTAAAATATCATTAAATCTCGTAGAGATATTTAATTATATTCATAAGCCATTAGATGTTGTTCATAAGTATGTAGTTGATACAAACTTGGGCATTGGTAATACTTATCAAAATGTATACACCAATTTAAAGTAGCTTCTACAAAAAAAATTATCTAACTAAATCATATAAAAAAATGAATAAAAGATAAATTTAATCATGCACTAAAAACTGTAGAAATTGTCAAAGAAGTTTTATTCAGATAACAGAAGACTACGTATCATGTCAATTATGAACCATTTCTCAATGTTATACTGGACATTTTTAATTCCCATAAATGCCGCTTATACACTTAACTAAATTTGTTACATATAAATGATATTTATATGATTAAAAGAAAACTACGTAAAGGAGTGATTTATTTTTAATAACATAACTTTATAAAGCTCATAACTCTTTCTTTAAATGTATATATATTCATAAAAATTTTTAGTTTTTTTACGATTTTTTTAAATAATAGAGATACTTGAGATATTAATAACCCACTTAATGCTAATACTGATGGAAAAGATTTACTGATAATTAATTTTGTATCGATATATATGATATTTAAAGTAAAAAAAAACAATTAATATTGCCTTTTTTAAAAAAATTATAGTTAAAAAATAAATTCAGTTTAAAAAAGGTATTTTATACATTATTTAAGTCTTAGAAAAAAAAGAAAAGTGAAACTATTGCAGATCTGATGGAATTTGAATTTATTTTAGATAATTGTTATGATTATACAAGCACAACATCTGATACTAGAATATTGGAGTAATGAATTTAATTACACAGGTTAAAGCCACTAAGACTAGTATAAATAATAACATTAGAAAAAAATGTTACTTATTGTTATTATATAGACTTTCAGTATTTTGGATGAAAAAACATTAAAATTAACACTAAAGTCAATGAAATAGCATTAAATTTGTGTCATATTACAAAAAAAACTGTAAAAAAAGTTTCATAACACTTTCTTGTATTGAACACAACAAATTTTTTAGTAATATTTTTGATATCATAATTATACATACACGCATGTAGAAGGGCTATAAACTCTGATTATAAGACACTCATTTTATGTGATATAAAAAATTTTTTTAAATGAGAGGTTTTAAAAGTATAGAATTTAATGTTTGGCAATATATTTCATGTATTAGATAATCTTATGAATGTTAATAAAATGATGGTTTAAAAAAATTTATGAGTATTGAAAAACTTGTCTAGAAAAAATTGGGAATGGTATTTTTTCTGTATTAAATAGAAAAACTACACATTTTACAACAACCATGTCTTTCCTTGTACATTTGACTCAACATTAAGCTATAAGTTGATAAAAGGATGGATGCTACACAACATAAGTAATAAAATAACAATAAAACTAAATTTCACCGTTAAATAAGATAAAAAAACACTACAGTTTTTTAATTATTTTATATTTACAATGGAAATAAATATGGAAAAAGATATGAAAATTACTGTAAGACTATTAATATAAAAAATAAAAAGTATTCTATTCGGTTTTTAGAGTATATAAAGCAATAAATTGCAACTAAAAAACCGAAATTATATATTTTAGTATACGGATTTTAAAGAGAAGCTACTTTAATATATGGAACTGATAATATATCCACTTTTTACACCAATTAATTTGCTTCTTTTAGTGGAAAAGAATATTCTGCAGAAGCAAAGCACAATAATACAAAACATCAGTATTTGACAGAATAACAGATTTTGTTAAAAAAAATATCATTGGTTATCTCACTAAAATATGGTAGCAATTATTTTGGTTATGTGCTGATAATTCAGCTTTTAAAAATTAAAAAAATATTCCCATTGGGATGCATATAAGCTCCTGATAAAGTATAAAACAAATAAAGTATAAAAAAATTGATATCTATTTTTTTAAAAATAAAAATAAAATATTGCATTATTTTAATAAACCTAATTATTCATATTTGATTTATAATAATATAAATAGCTTGGATTATAAAATGATGTTTTTAAAAGTATATTTTTATTAATAAAATATTTTAACAATTTTAAAACTAATTTATTTTATGACATAATCAAGAATCAAACCAATAAAAGACTAAATTCATTATTTTTAATATCTAAAAATCTTAATTAGTCTTATGAATATGCTCAAAATCAAAATCCCGCCATTGAGTTATTAACATTCATATTTATAAAACTAAAAATTAAACAAAATATGAATAATAATTTTAAAGTTTATATTCATAAAAAATTTCTATTAGTTTTATATATTAACATAAAAATTAAACATAAGGACCCAAAAGTAGCCAATAAATCACAAAAATTTAGACAATCTTTTTAATATATTCAATAATTTTTTGTGCATAGCTAATATTTTAATGACATTATGTATAAACCCATCTAGAAACGATATATAGTCTCATTCACTTCATTACCAGGCATAATCTATTTTATATACACGACTATCATAATATTATCTAGAATGTATTATCTAAAGTATCTAACATAACAATAATATAAATTTGAAAGTTAAAATAATAGTAAAATATTTTAAACAATAATAATTCATCAAATTTATGATAAAAATGTCATAAAGGACAATGTGTTAAAATTTAAAATAAGTAAAAATAATTTTGTAAAATTCATAATAAAAGAAAGGAATCACAGTTAATACAAAAGTTTTAATAAATTTAGAACAAGTACAAACAACACACGTCATCTTGACCTAACGACAAAAAACGAACAATTACTCGAGAACAAGCCAAAATAAATGCCAGTACATACAAATGAGAGAGATGTTGTGCTACATTTAATGCTCTTTATAAACTATATATTTATATAATTTGGATATATATATATATATAATAGTTTATAATATAATAACGTAGTTTATTAATCAAATATGAAGATATCAAACAGAATGTAAAAATATAGCAATAATAAAATCCTACTGTAAGTAACATATTTTGATGTTATAGATAATAATACATATAAATATGCAAACTTGGCTTTTAAAATTAATAAAACATTTTTTTAAACTATATAAACAAATATACAGGCGGCCTTAAACAGCGAGGTGGCGCAGAGGAAGCGTGCAGGGCCCATAACCCTGAGGTCGATGGATCGAAACCATCCTTCGCTGGGGATAATTTATATAGAGCTTTTTTTATAAAAAGGATGATAATTTGAAGATGCGTTGATTGTTAGACAACATAATGACCAAGTTTCAGACAAAGCAAAGGTTGTTATATTGGATAACAAAAAGTTGATGTCATTTGACTATTACTTATTATGTATAAAGTTGATCGCCCTAGATGAAAAACTTGATGTAAGTATTTTGAAATGGAAGCGGACATTGACAGAGTTTTAGGCACTTCGGTAGAAGATGGTTCCGTATTAAAAGATTACGCAGCTTTTATTACTTCGCCAAAATTGGCTTCAATTTAATTGCTGCAATAATTTCGTCTTAAAAAAACTCAATAGATTTCCTGATTGAATAAATATTCGGTACTTCTGTACTTTGACGGACACAAACATTTTAGAGATTAACGTTAATCTGCACGTATATTAAATATCATAAAATGAAGATCAGCTAATTGTGCGAAATCATTTCTAGTCGAAAAAATTGTATAGATTTTCTTATGGAGAGAAATATATTAAAAACTAACGCTTCATTTTGAGATAAATGTAACTGTAAAATGAAACTTATCGAAAACAAAAACTCATACATTTATCGGTGCAGTTTTCACAAAACA
>JRUX01000799.1:0-12195 GCA_001407235.2 Kudoa iwatai | reverse complement strand
TAAGCCAATATAAATGGCTAACGCCAAAAATTTAATATTTACTTTAATATATCATATATTTGAGTGTAAAAAATGAATAAAACTAAATAGAAAGAGTAGCAAAAAAATGATTTCATTATCTTAATAAATGACTATCTTATTCTATCGAATAAATAATACTATCTATTTAATTCTACGAATAAAGTCTTATTATGCTTATAATTTAAAACAAAAGTGGTAATTTTTTTTAATAAACCAAATATATTTTTAAATTAATATGATTCTTTTAGTTATTCATATTTAAAAAAAATAAAGTGATAATTATCAATAGATCTACTAATAAAACTAAACATTTTATATAAAAAATTCCTCGAGATATTTCGCACAAATAATAAGGATTGAATATAATTTAGATATTTATAAGATACGGATGTTGATATATATATGTTCAAGTAATTAGAAAAAAGATAAATTGCTTAATAAAGATATTTTTTAATTGATAATTTTATATGAATAAAAGAAATGAAACATGAAGATATTTAAATTGAACCTTAACAATTGCTACTAGCTAGATATATAATGATTTTCATTTATTATTTGGAATCTAAATGAGTGTAATAGAGTTTTTCTTGAATAGATTGCAGTTTTCTTAGCTTCTTTAGTGCACTTTTTGATAGTGGTTCCCCTTTATTGTCATGTGTAGGTATACCCTATTTAGAAATATTAATCACCTCTATATATTATATAGATGTTAAATGGGATAACTAAAAATTTTCATACATTCTCATCAAATTGACTATATTTATCAATCTCACTAAGAAACATTTCTTTTGGATTCATAGATGACATATAGACCTTTCGTATCTTAAAACATAACATTAATTATCTTAATAAAATATAATAATCACTTTTTTATTTTCTAGCATTTTTTTATGTTCTTCTTTAGCAATGGCATTCTTTTTTTAAATAATTACAAAATGCATTAAAATTATATAGATATTTATTTACCTTGCTTTCATTATCACAACTGTTAACTATATCATTATTATATTCATCATGTTTAGATGATATATTATTGTTTGATACAAATCGTATGGTTGAGGATGAATTTTTTCCTATATAATACACACAAATTTATTATATTAATTATATAATAGTTTTAGTAATGACCTTCTTTATCTTCTAGTTGTACACCTAACTTTGGAAGAAAATCATCACGAATTTGATCACACAATTCAAGTAATTCTTTACCTTTTAAAATTAAAATTGACTTTAAAAAAATGAATATTGACATAAAAATATAAAATAATTTATGTTATTTTAGGTTAAACAAATAAGCTCAGCATTCAATCAAACATATTATTTTAAATAAAATCATAACTAAACAAACTAATATTTGCAATAATATTTCATTAATATAAATATATATATATATATTTCTGTTATAGATATTAGTGGTTTTTTAAAAAAATATTACATTTTAATTGTTTTGCATGTGAACGAACTTTTTGTCGAAATTCAGAAAGTAACTGAATAAATGGCCATGAAAACTCTTCAAGTTTCTATTATAAATATGTATATTTACAATAATTAGTAATAAAAAAAATTATATGTTAACTTGATTTGATGATTCATTTAATGAATAGTCACCATCATTAGAATAAATACCATACCAACCACAATTTTGAACACCAAAAATGCCAATTATATGATTAACATATGAACCAACAGCAAATAAAACTTCACTTTGAGTGTTCATATCGCTTTCTTTATCTGATATATATGTATATGTTTCTTTCATAAGTAATTGAAGATATCCAATAACAGTTGGAGTATCAAAATTATCTTTAAAATAAACATACAATAAAAACACTTATTATTTTTATTATTATTAGTTTATGTTTAATGTGATATATAAAAAATTCAAGTCTATATTTTATAATGATGAATAAATTAAAAAATTACCACAAAGTGCCTGATGGATATTATACTGAGTGTCTAGTAAACTAAAAAATCTAGTTAATGTTATTTATATTATAATAAATTACTATTGGTAAAGATTTTTTTCTTTTTGATTAAAATTATGGCCTTTTGGTTGATTCAATTTATTATCCAATAATGATAATTGTTGTTTTAAAATAGATTTAATTGTTGAAAAAAAATTGAGAAGTGACTTTTCTAACTTGATAGCATGATTCATAACATTTTTACTGTAGTCTAATGGTCCATCCCATTGATGCATCAAAAAAGCTAGTCTTATTTGTCTTGCAGTATGATGTTGTAACGCTTCCTATCGAATATAATAATTATTATTACGGAAAAAATTAATTAAATTAGCCTACTTTAATTGTTATAAAATTTTTCAGTGATTTAGACATTTTTTGACCTTCAATAGTGAGATGACCAGCATGTAAAAAGTAGTTGACCCACTTATTATTATTATTATTGTTGTAATATGCTTCAGATTGAGCAATTTCATTATCATGATGTGGAAATTTAAGATCACATCCACCTGAATGAATATCCATACATTCACCAAGATAATGGGTAGCCATTGTTGAACATTCAATATGCCAACCAGGTCGACCATTACCCCAAGGAGAACTCCAAAATGGTTCACCAGGTTTGCTTGATTTCCAAAGAACAAAATCTCTTGGTGATTTCTTTTCATTCACATATTTAACAGACAATTCACCTAAAATTTTAAAATTAAATATTATAGCGTATATGTACCTTAAATGACTATTGTTTTTATTAAATTATTACAATATTTCATTTTAAGATTTATAGCATTAAAGTAATAATTATTTATATTTTAAGTATAGAGAAATTAAAGAGAGAGGGGAATATATTGATAGTTTTTTTAAGATAATCAAACCACTAATATAAACAATTAAATGAACACAATAAAATATAATAAGAATAATGTCATTCATATTAAGAATTTATATAAACAAATATTCTATAAATCATATTAAAATAAATATAAACAGTAGACACTGTAAAATATGCAATTAGATATATAATATATGAATATTATATAATTAATATAGAGATAACATTTATAAATTAATATACCCTCGCCAGATACCAATTTAAGCATATCACCCACAGCTTCAGGTACTAATTTACCGTATTGATATGTTTTCATAAATTCTGTTGTATCAAAATAAACACTTTCATTATAAATATATCTATAATATTGGTAATAAAAATGAAAAGATAAAAAGAAACGTACGCATATCCATTTTCAATAATTTTTTTAATAAATTCAATAACTTCTGGAATAAATTCACTTATTCTTGGCATCATTGTAGGAGGTTGTACATTTAATGATTTCATATCATCCATAAAATCATTTTCATAATATTTAGTCAATTTGAGAAATATGCTATGATCAACAATCTTTGAACCTTCCTATAAAAATGTTATATAATATTAAAATTTTGTACTTTTAAATTATTAAAATTTACTTTTTCATCAAGATAATCACATATAATATCTTTAAATTGTTCATAATTAACATTATCATTAGAATCTTTTAAAATATCAATTTTTTTTATCATATCATCCTAAAAAATTATAATATAATATGAAATTAGATTGTTATTACCAAAAAATGCTGTCTATACTCTTTAAGTTCTATATCAGCAGTATTATAAATTAAATTTTCATAAATCTTAATAAAAAATAAACGTTTATTTAACAACCATAATAATAATACATATAATACCTTAAAAGCTGGCTTTAAATAATCATACAATTCACGATACGAACTAAAATTAGAATCTTTAATAAATTTTTCCCATAAATAATTTCTTCTAGCTCTTTTAATTATCTAATAATACAATTAATATCATTCAATAAAATGTAAGTAGATAATCTTTTAACTTTATCTTCAATATCAGTTATATTCATCACATAGGTTATATTATAGTTAAAATAGTCTTGGAATATTCTTCGAATAATATCAAATGTAATATAGGCTCTAATTCAATTATTTAATTAATATGGTTAATAAAAAAAAACAAATATATTACCTTGCATGACCCATATGGCTTGAATCATATACAGTTGGTCCACAGCAATACCATTTAATATGATTTGATGTTATAGTGGTAAATAATTCCTACCAAAAACATAATTTTCAAATAATATACCACTTAAACTATACATTTTAATGTTCAATAGTTACAAAAAAATTAAAACCTTATGTTTAATTTTATAAATATCAAATTTACCTTTTTCCTAGTTAAAGAATTGTAAACATAAGGCATATTGCAGTATTTATTATTTGACATTATCTTTTCTACTATATGGAGTTTTTTACTGATAAACCTGGAACAAGCAAATTGCGTCTTTAGACTAAATGGTTTGCGCATGGCAATAGCAAGTTGCTCGCTCACCATCTCACTTTAACAAAAACTAATAATACACTTAAAATAATAAAGTAATTAATAAAATTAACAGCATCTTGAAATTGTTTTTTTATTTTAAATAAAGATAAATACATAAATCAAGTAATACCAAGATTAAATAAATACTCTAATAATGTACTTAGCAAGTAGAAACAGCTCAATTACAACAAAACACTTTATTAATAATCATAGAAATTGATTAATCATTTAAATTATTAATTTTTTTATCATACAATACTTTCATTAAAACAGCACAATTGTACTTTATCAGTTTGACTCGCGCATATAACCGTTACAAAGTGAGAATGTTGAGTGTTGTTGATCGTAATTTTATTTTATTATTCTTTCAATTAACTAAATAAAGTTCAAAATATATTATTTAAAATTATTATGTAAATTTAGTTAATTGAAAACCCACTAAATCACAATAAACGTGTTTTTATCTTTTTATAGTTTTTAAACATATAAAATAATAATATTAATACAACTTGAACTAAAAATTGCATAGATTTTATATTGTTTTCTAATTTTTAAAAAAAGGTATCACGTGTTATTAAATGCGCATGCTTGTTATAATCTAAGGTTTTACGCAGCACTCACGTGCATCAAGCTAAGTGTGGTGATTGAGACGTTGGTAGAGATATGGCTAATATTTTACTATAAAAAAAAGTAATGCAAATTTATTGGTTAGGAATCTAGAAAAGTATATAATCTTAATTTATTTATTATAGTTTTGTATAAATTTTCGTATTTCGCAGACAAACTATAACCAATTAAAGTTTATTAAAGACTAAATATGTGCAAACTTTAATGTTGCACATTAATTTTATTGAAAAAAATGAATAATAAATTAAATTCATAGATACTATTAAAATAACTATTTCTATCGACAGTAGTTTACATTTTTCTCGTAGAAAATTACAGACAATTTAGTAGTGTACCTCCATTTGCTATCTAATTGAATTAGTTAAATATCAGTAAAAATTAGGTTTATTAAAACCATTAAATGAATAATTATAATCTTTCCCATGGAATTGAATATGAAAAAATTTAAAAAAGATGATATTAAAGTATACAAAATGAATATATTATTCTTTGTTTTTTCTGTCAATAATATTGATATTTTTTCGCATTTTTTTATATTTTTTTGCATTAATTTTAGCAGATGTAACATCATAAATAGTTGATGATGAACTAGTACTTTTAGGTATATAAAAATGAAACTGTTCAGGTAGATTTTGATCTGATTTGATTATTCTTGTTAAAACAAGTGGTAATGTTGTATCAACCTCATCATTTTCAGTATGTGAATCTTCATACATGTTTAATACATTGTGGTTATTATTACAATTTATTTGATTTGTATTATTCTGTATACTGTCATTATCATTACTGTAACTAATATATACATTATCTAAACATTTTTTATTACATTGATTAGTTGCTAAAATTTTATCATGATGGTGTTGTAATTGTTTACATGTTTCAGTTTTATTATCTAAGGTTGGATGAATATGGTGACTTTTATGATGATTGCTACTAGAGGATGAATTATTTTGTAATGTTGTGGTAAATTCTTGTAACTTTTGATTAAGATAGTAATTTAATGTTACATAAGATAGATTTTCAGCATCTTTCAGTGATTTCAAACGTTTATTCCAAATATTTTGTGAATAAAATTGTCTTTGTTTATATTGTTTTTGAATTAAAACAGTATCTATGGATTTGTTTGATAATATTTTTTTAGTTGTAGCCATATTAACAGTTGAGCTTGAATAATTCACCTCTGGGAATACATATAGTGCTAATGATAAGTTAGGTTTTATAGATGATAACATGTGCCTATTTTTGGGAGGATAGCTAACATAAAAAAACAATAGTAATGCTGAAGCTGATAAATGATGAACATGATGTTTAGCTTTATTGAAATATTTAGTGGATTGATGATGATGAGTTTGAATGTGATCATTCTCTCGTAATTTAGGACAAAAACGAACATATAAAGGCTCATTAAAATCATGATGTATAGTTCCAGATTTAAATAATAGTTTATAGGCAGATTCAATTTCATTGAAAGTGACTTTATAATTTTTAGTAAATGGACACATGGAAATTCTATTGGGTATTAAAGGATAAAGCCAATCCTGTAATTGTTCAACAGTCATCTCAAAAAATTTATTTTCATTTTGGATATAGAATGTATGAGAAGAAAAACTAAGGTTTTTTATTGAAGTGGTATCAAAAATATTTTGGCTGATTGTCATGTGATAATACTTGTCATAAGCATTAAAATTCTTTCGTAGTAATTTGTCAATTTGAGATGGTGAAGATAAGGTTATCAAATAGTTATTATTTGCCAAAAGTCTTAACGAATTGTAGGATATATCACTAAAAAGTTCTTTTAGATAGTGTGTATGATCAATTTCTTCAGGTAGACCTTCTACAATAAATTCATTAGCATAAGGTATACCTCTAGTAGCACTATTATTCCAAAATGCTAATGGTTGGATGGATTGTACTTGTTTAATACACCCATTCATAAAAATAGCATGCTCTGGTAATAGAAATTTATGATTGAATTCTACTACAACATAAAATGTTTGAAAATCGCTTTGTTTAATACATTTAACTTTATAATAGGAGTTGTTATTATGTACGTCAGATCGATTTATGTTGCATGTTTGTAATAGATGATCAATAGCAAAATTGACAACACTTTTTGCATTATCTATACTAAAACCATTTACTTTAAATATTATTGATGTGTAATCAATCCAAAAATAATATGAACTAAATAGACGATTATTTATCATTTGTTTATAGAATGGAGTGAATCGGGCAGTTGTAACACTCAGATAGTCCTTTCTATTTAAGCATTTAGAATGTATAATGCCATAATAACTTGATATATTCTTTGCAATAATCTTTATACATGGTTCTCCATTTACAATATCAAAATATAATTTATGATATTCATATGGATCAAGAAATTCTATAACATCATCAATCTGTGTTCCAATGTATTTATCATCAATAACAATGCAATTATTAAATATTGCTTTTCTACTAGGTAAAGTTATGGTGTTTATTAAATTATCACATATTTTAGAAGCAACTTTTATAGAGTCATCATTGCTCAATTTTACTATACAATAGTTGGATGCTTCATGATGATAGTTTTTAAATAGTTTATAGCTATTTAATTTATAATTTGAGAATATTTTTGTTAAAAATGAAGGAATTTCATTTGGTAAATTGCAAGGTAACCATATTTGATCATATAATAGTGTTTGTGTGGAACAATTTCTATAAAAATATGGTTCAAAGTAATAGCCCTCATGAGTCCAATCTAACATTTTTAAAAAAAGTTCTTCATTTATTGCATCTATAATAATGCAGTTATTATCTACAATTATTTTGGATCCTAATTTATTTTCAATTTTATACAATATATCATTATCATTATTTTTAAATGAAGGTAACAAAAAATTATTATCGATATGTTTCAGTAGTAGCAGGTTGGTAGAATATATAAAATTTGGATGATGTAGAGTACAATAACGATAAATTGATTCTTTTCGTTCATTATTTTTATCAAGCACTAAATTATTTAATTTCCTACATTTTATTAATGATAGTTGATCTATTAATGTCCATGCATCATGAGCATATTTGAAACGAACAAAATAAGTGTTTATATCATTTTCAACCATTTTATGGAAAAATATCAATAAAAATTTAGAAAATAAATGATCTAATTGTAATTTTGTAGAAATTTTTATTTGTCTGTAAAAGTATCTAACAAAAATTTTATTTTTTTATACATTAAATAGTCACAATAATGTTATACTTGCTAATATGAAGCGGCAGTAGTTCATATGTTATTCCGTGACAATTGTGAGGTGGAAAAAGTTTTTTCAATATATCCATAGAATTATTTAAATTATTGTAACTCATAAAAACATTGTATTTGTTTAAATGAGGATTATAGTACTCAGATATTCCGTCAGTTTGGTAGAATAATTTCATCGATGGAATGTTATTAGACTGTTCATAAAGTTTTTCCATATAATAACGATCAATATTTTTAATAATTAACAAATTTTCTTGTTTATTATGCCTATTTTGTTGGTTTATATTTGATAAATTGTTCGTGTGACAATTTTTCAACGATATTGTCATCCTTAATGTGTTTATTTATATGTCCGTTAAAATATTTAATATAATATACCATTTTAGATATTTATTATGTATATGTGAGTTTTTAATTTGATTTCTTATGCATGCCAACATGGTAACATACGTCTGATGATCGTTAAATGACAATACCTTACGTTCTTTCGACTTCTTCTAATGTATCAAACAATTAAGCATGCGCGTTGTTTAAAATTAGTAGATTTTTGAATTGTTTAACTTAACATAAATATATTAAGATCATTTTTAAACTAAAATATAATTTTTAATGTTACAATAACAATTATATTATACTCAACAAAGTTTATTTTAAAGTCTAAAAGAAAATGTATTTTTTTTTAAAAAATATTTTTATGATATTCTTACAAAAAATCCATCAAAAAACCTTTAATTTATGATAATTGTATACGACATAAAGATATACTTTCTTTACATGGATCAAATCAATCCTTTTCACTAAATAAAGCTCACTTTATTCATTCTGACTTATTTAAATATCATCATGATTGATATAAAAAATTGGATGGTATTTTACATATTTAAAATACGAAAAATTGAATAGTTAATGTAGAACTGTAGTTTATTAGGTAAAATATAACTTTCCATCTATCATTCGATTAATTGTATACAAAAATTAATTATTAGACTGATCTATGATTTATTAAACATACATAAAAATATAGCTATAATTTTTAATTTTTCAACTTACCATATTTTAATAATACCTAAAAAGAACATTTTTTTAATCCTAAAGATGTTTTCCACCGGTCTATGATGCCACACAAATTAAAGTAGGATAGTGGAATATTATACGTGAGATATAACGAATGAATAATTATAAAATCATTAATTTGAATAAAAATCATTTTTGAATATTTTTTATATAAAATAGGTATCGATACGAGTCAAACATTTAGAGAAGCGAATATTTCAGATGAATGTGCGCACGCAGAAACAGTGTGGTTCTGAAGTTTGCATATTACTTTTTGTCAATTTTAAAACTAGTACTGAAGCTTTTTAGAAGATAAATAAAGATGGTAAATTTGAAATTAATAATATTAATTTATTATTATTAGGCTAGAAATGCAGAAAAAGCTATGTATACCATCTTACATAGAAACTATTTATTGTATGATATTATAATATACCATAAAAAAATATAGGTCTATGTTATCAAGATGGGTAGAAATGAAAAAAAATGAAAGAAAATTTAAAGTAATTATAGAATTATTTATTTTATAAATATGCTAGTTGACAATAAATAATAGCCTGAGCGCCCATCTTCTCCATCTAAATGTAATGATATCGATGTACTAGAGAAATTTAGAAGAGATGTATAAATACCTATTTTAATTAGATGTGTATATATTAGTGAGTGTTTATTTTTATAGTTGGTTCATGAAATAACCAAAAAAGTCAGCCAAATTCAAAATGGTAAAAAATAAACGTTATAATGATGTTTTTATTGAAATATTTATAAAAAAATAATAGCTGGTTTGGGTGAATTTCGATTGCGTGATTTAAATGATGAAATTAATCGCTTGATCCGCCAAAAACGTAAATATGAGGAGCGTATAAAAGTACTTGGTGGACCAGACTATACAGTATATATATATATAATGTAAAATAATATTACTAAATCTAAAAGAAAATAGGTCAAGATCTAGATGATAACGGTACTGAAGTTATAGGATCTGGTGGATATAAATATTTTGGTGCTACAAAAGATTTACCTGGTGTAAAGGAGCTATTCGAAAATAAACACATTAGTATAACTTTTTACTAAGAAAGAATATTTTTAAATTATAAGGGATTTTTAATTGAAATTAGGGGCTGAAAAATCAGATAAAAAAACTAAATATGAACTAACAAAATTGATTGATATAGATTACTATGGTTATCGATCTACAAATGATATGTTTATTGATTTAGAAGAAGAATCTAAAAGAGAAAAACAATGTATAAACTATATAATTTTTGATTTAAGTTAGTTACTTAATTAATTTTGAGCGAAATCTTATAATTTAGTAAGAGATGAAGCATTATATAATTGGGAAAATTGTATTGAAGATGAACTTTTTAAGGAACTTTACACTAAAAAATCAAAATATAAACAATTTTCGGATCTAGTGAAAAAAAAACTTTTTTTTTGTAATATAAATAATTATATTATAATTTATAGGTAAAGTTTGATCCTGATAATCCAGCAGCAATAACCATGCAACACATGACCGAATTACAAAATCAACAAGAGGGTAATGAAAATGTTAACGAAGAATCTACAAAGATACCCACTCAACAAGAAGTAAATTTTTATATTGTTTATTATTGTATCTCATTTAATATAGATTGAAGATGCACTAATTGCCAGAAAAAAAGCTGAACTATTAGCTAAATATACCACAGAAGAACAAGTGAAACAAGAACAAGAAAGCAAGAATTTACTTCAATTTGAATAAACTATCTTTAATTATATTTGAAATTCATATTTTAATGTATAGAATTATAATTCTAACTGTTAATGATACTAATTTTATATATTTCTCTATTATATACCATAAGATTGTAGTATGAATTATATAATGCATTATCGTATATATTATATACAAGTAAGTAATATATTCATAAGATATAACACTTTAAAACATTTGATATTCTTTTCTTTTATAGAATTTTGGTCATAATTTTATCGGATTGATTTTAAAGTTTATAATGGCTAATCTAACATATTTAAAAACATAAGAATAAGTTTACAATTTCTTGAAAAATACTATTCAATAATTTTGATTCATAATATTATAATACAATGAATTCATTTAAGAAATAAACCCTTTTTTATTTATTAAGCCTCACCTTTAGCATATCTTTCAAAATAATATATTTATTTGTTGATCTATTATTGTTTTTTTGTAATTTCATTTATAAAATTATGTTTATTTATACTTTAATGAGTTTAATTTTTTATCTATCTTTAAAAATATTTTAATTGTGTATGACAAATAATATCATCATTATAATTCTAGCTCCTATTATCTATAGCATAGATGTTAATATTACTATGTATACCTTAAACACACTTAGTAATATATTTTGAATTTATGAATGCTCTCATTAACTAATTTTATCAAATATAGCATATATTAGAGTGTAGAATATGTAAAAAATATGTAGAGAATAACTTAGTGGCTTTTTTTAAATAAATAGTAAAAATTAAGTTATGCAGGATAAATTTTAGTGAATTATATTTTTAAAAGTATAGTTTAAATAAATGTTAGATAATTTTAATATACATTAAGAATGAAAACATAATAAATATATCATTTGATAATAATATTAAATAATATTAATCAAAAGTAGATATTTTAATCAAGGTTTAATAAGTTTATAATAAAAAAATGATATTAAAGTCATATTATAGAATTTGAATTAACTGGTAAGGCTATTATAATTATTTGTATAGGTTTAAATGATCACATTAAAAGCAGATAGAATTTGTTTCACATCAATTTTTTAATTAAGTTTATATAATCAAATTTTATGATTTTTATATAATCATTAATATAAGAATCTTTCTAATCGATTGTTTATGATTTCAAATAATATA
>JRUX01000796.1:0-12677 GCA_001407235.2 Kudoa iwatai | reverse complement strand
AAAAAAAAAGGCAAAACGGTAATATATTTTGATCTTATATCAAAAAAGAAATACAAGTCTTAAATTCATTGATCATTATACATCGTTCAATATTGAATAGAAAAATTAACCATTCATTTGGGAATAATTTGAAAAAAAATCGAAATACAAATTATAATTTTAGCATGATATGATTAATAGAAATTAATAAAAATTATATTTTTAAATTTTATATTTATAATCTTTCTTTTTACAGTTTTAAATAAAATAATGCGTGAATATTCTTATTTAGTTTTATAAAAACACAAGATAATTTTATTTTAAAAAGTAATATTACTTTTGTTATTATAATCTCTCTAAAATAACTAGAAATTATTGATTAGATACATGAGCCTTGTCTAAATCCAAGTCAAATCTATATTCTCTTCATATATATTCGATTAAACTATAGTCTTTTTCTCTATATTTCTATATTATTGCATGTTCTTTATTAATGCATCTTAATTTGAGTCGATATAAAATTTTAGTAAATTATCTGTAAAAAATATTCATACCCATAATTTTGTATTTTCTAGTATTATTTTAAATATAATAATTTGTAAAATATTGTTTAATTTAAAAATAATGATTTCTATGCACTTTTTTAACTGGTTCAATCTTTAAATGAATTTAATTTTAAGATATATATAATTAAATATATTATATGCGGGTCATTACTAAAAAGGCATCCACCATTTTTTGCTATTTTTTGAATGATAGTGCGTAATAGATAATACATTATTGTGTAACAGTTACAACTTATAATTTAGATTTATAATTTTTAGATTTTTTTTAATTATCAATTTATTTAAATAACTAGTAGATAGTTGAACTTTAGATATTCTTTATTCATCTGAATGAATGCTATTATTTATAAATAAACTAATATTCAATATTTCTATGCTAGATTTTTTGACATTTTAATTTTTATTAATTTTATTAGGGTTATTTTTATTATAAAATAAAAAAAATAGGGTTACTTTTCATTTAAAAAAAACAATAATTTAATAATGTTAATAAATATACTTGTTACGATAAAAAAACATCTTTTTAACTTTAAATAATATTTTTTATTTATTCCATTCCTTTGGAACAATCAGCATAGAAATTGACACGTTCTATGTTATACCTTCATAAAAGTCGATAAATACTTCTTATCATATACTCACTTGTTATTTTAATTCTCTAAAAAATCGAAGAAAAATTATTATCCGCAAATATTAATACTAATTTTTTATGGCACACTTAAAGCACCAAACAAAGCAAAATAAGTTCAGTTTGATTAATTTTCAATTATCTACACAATACCCTAATTTACATAATGAATGTTTAACTTTTTATATTATTTTGTACTTTCATTTATTTCAGCTTGAATATTTTATAAATATCTCATAGTTTATGACGATTTCATTTAATTTAAAATAATGTAATCACTTCTATATTACTTTTAATTTTATTAAGGTTCTTTTGGAACAGCTATCACAATGATATTACCAAATATTAGATCTATTATAAAATATTACAGTTAAAAAATAATTTATTTTTTATAAATTATTTTGAAGAATATTAATAAATATATGATCCAAAGTAAAGCATTGTCTCATTATTTTTTAAAATATAATTAAGCGTTTTAATACACTAAATAAATTTTTGAAACTTTATAAAAAATCATAAATTTTATTCATCTAAATTTCATATTAATGATAATATTTATTTCCTTGCTATAATGCATAATTTTTACTATTTAATATTAGTGTTTATAAAATAACTGCGATAAACTAATATGAGGTACTGACTTTTCATAACTCCATTTCAATAGAATCTTCAATAGCAGCAGGTTCTAGAATATAGGATTTATGTTAAAAACTAATAATTTAGTATAATTTTGATTAGATAAATACAACATTAATATTTAGAATATTTTAGATATCCCTACAATTCTATAACATTATTTTTTTATTGATATACCTATATTCTACACTTATTAAATGGCTAGAATTTATCTTTAAATTAAACATAATAATTAAATTATTTCATCATTCACAAAAAACATAATTTTTTATTAATGTATATGTAAAAATATTTTTTCCAATAATTTTATTTTTAAAAAAATTTATGGTTTATATCACAATTTATACTATGTTTACATAACAATATTTTATAAATTTTGTTTTGTCTTATCAACTGTTATTTGGTATTATACTGAACATGAAAAATCTAGACATATGTTTCAACTAAGTAATAAATATTATATTATGAAAACAACGCTTATATATACTAACTTAATAATAATAATAATATTATTATTTTTAAATAATAATAATCGGTTCACCATTTAAATTAATCAAACCTAATGCAATGCAATCATAAAGTGACCTAATACTTAAAATACAGCTTCGATTCTTAGATCATACATTTTAATGTTATGTAATGATATTCATTTTTAAAAGTTAATTTATGTTTGTATCTCTTTATTCTTCTATAAGACATTTAAATTAAATTCCTATTCTATATTACAACACTTAACAATCCCTTCTTTTAGCATTATACTAGTTCATTTAATAAAAAATCTATTTTCATACTATAAACCCATAAAATATAACCTCTTATAAAGCTACTATTTTTTATTTCAATCTTAATTGCTTAAAATTTAATTTTTAGCATATATGATACTTATCAAAAAAAGATACAGTATTCAAAATTTTGACTTTAATAATTACGAATTATATATTTTTATTTATAGAGCATAATTTAGCATATTTAATTAATTCTTCAATAATATATTCATTTATTTAATTATTTCATGTAATATACTATTATCTGAGATTTTTCCTTCTATATTAGAAATAACTGTCCTTTATTCAATAAAAACAAAGAATTCTTTTAAACTGATATTAAATTGGATTTTGCTATTGTAATGTTTTTTTGAAGTATAAGAAGCTTCAAAAAAATAAAAATATTGTAAATTTCTATTATAGTATTATTCAGTATATTAATTTAGTTGAATAACAACAAAAATGCTCAGTTAACAATCTTTATCTAGATATTTTAATTAATACAGTATTTTTTTATCAAGCTTTCCCAAGTTTTTTACATTTAATATTATTTTCTGATACTAATACATTTTATTTCACATATAAATTCTTAAATTTTTGTCTCTAACAAGATTACATTACCTTTATAGATTTCATTTTGGAATATGTTTATTTTCAAGCTAGTAATTTAAAGTTATATAATCCCTAATAATATAAATATTATTGTATATTTCTATCCTGATTTTTTCTATTTTTAGCATAACTATTTAAATATTACATTTCTTCATTATTTCTATATATATAATATCTTTATAAAAACATTGTTTTAATCCATTCAAATAGTTATCATAAAAATTTATAAATAATTCAATTTATAAATTAGTCTATACATTTTGACAATGTAACTAAACAATTTTTTACCTAGTTATCCATAATCGCTATGTTTTTGGATCCTAGAGATTGTCATCAATACTTTTAAAAATAAAATATAAATTATAACAATTAATATATGTATATATATTTATTACTATTCTTGTTTTTTATAAAAAATTAATTAATTAATTAGATAAAATTTAATAAAAGCTAAACACAAGCCAATAAAATATTATGATGAACGCATATTTGTCAAAAAGTCCAGTGAATTATAAAAAAAATTATTAAAAATTTAAATTTTAAAGGTTTTAAATAATCCTAATAAATAAATTAGTAATGAGTATTAATGGTGATATTATTATGTGTAATTTATAAAACTGAGTTTCTTTAGGTACTGCATTTGGTGAGAGTGATGAAAATCGATAGAACTGTATGAAAATATATCTAATTATTTAAAAAAAATTTAAAATTCAACTGTAGTTCTTATGGGGTTAGTCGATCTTTAGACGGAACTTCTATTATTTTTGATTGTTTCAGTATACTTGAGATCGTTTATTGTCCATATGATCAGCAGAAACACTTTAGTGGGCTAATTAAAGCTATAAAACGTAATAAAAAGTATTAAATATAAAACCATAAATAGAAATCTTAAATTATTTCGAAATAGTTGTATGTATTTCAAAAAAAAGAGGAAGAGTCACTGGGTCTGTATTGTAGTAGACTTTTGAAATTGATCAAAACATCCAGACTAGATATTACACAAAATGATATTCTATTTTTACAAAACCAAAACACATAGGATTTGTTAATAAAACTATTAACCTACTAATATAAGTACAAAGCATATCAGATGTATCGCCTTTGGTTGAAGTTGCTTAAGCGTATAGAAAAAGCACAACACCAAAATTAATATATTAATGAAATCAAATAATAGAAGCATTACAAGATCCATTAATTGTTGCAACAAAAAATCTACCTTACAATTTTCATTTTTTTTACAATAAATGCAATAAAACAGGAATTTTACAAAAATGTTTTTTATTAAAACTATAAAACACGTTGATCGTCATTGACGGTATAGATTTAAATTAGTTTTATTTTTCTAATACACCTAGTACATTATTAAAAATCAATAGTAAGGATGATGATTTTTTTAATAGCTTAGAGGTATAAAATCAGAACCTTTAATGATACTAATGCGTGCATGTTTTTTATTAGAAAAAGAATAATTTAAAAAAGTTGTAATAGGTAATGTTAGCTTTGTAGAAGTGAATAGAAAATCTATAAGCACTTTAGGTAAATTTATTATTGCATTAAAACTGAATAACGAAATTCATCACTGTAGTTTCATTTTCATATTTGTATCCTATATAACCCATGAATGCATAATAGGAACAGATTTACTAAAATTATATAATATCGAAATGACAATTGGTTCAGTCGTCAAACAAAGGTTACTTTTAACAGACAAAGTCGAAAAAATTTAAAAAGTTTATTGCTTCGTCGTTACATTTTTTTAAAATATAAAAATCAAATAACTGTTAATATATACCGCCTTTTATTTAAAACTATTGGAAATGTTGTAGATATGTGACTAAGAAAACAACCATATACATTGAGGAAACCAGCTGATAAAACAATGGATAAGATTTTGTCAAATAATGTAATTGAGAATAGAAATATCACATGGAGTATGTCACAGGATTAAACGCTTATTATCACTCTTAGCCTCTAGGTAATAATTAAACATTATTATTTCAGCACATAAGAATTGGACACATTAATAGTTAAACAACCATTAGTAGTAGATTATTGATACTGCTGTGTTGGTTAGTTCCCAACTCATGAATTCTGATATAGCTGGGATAAGCGATAACAGAATATACCTATTTTTCATGATAAAAAAAAATCTGGTGATTACAAATAGTGAATTGGTTACTTTTTATTGAACAATAGTACTTTAAAAAAAAAGTTATCGATGATAACCTCAAATGTATATTGTAATATGATTAAAAATTTTTAATTAGTAAACTTACGAAAAAAAGAAAATACCGCATAAAATTGTGTGAAGAAATCAAAAAAATGACAATTTTCTCAATAAAATATATTTTCAGGCTAATAAAGTGTCTTATTTGAAGGTCAAAACTAAAATTTTTTAGCAATTAATACATTCCATATTTTGTAAGTATTTCCAGATGTTTTGTTTCATGTATTTATAAAATATAATTTTTTTCTCATTATAGAAAAATTAACATTATTATTATCTTAAAATAATAATTTACATCCTGAATATATTTAATATCACATTAAAACAATAATAGGCCAACTTTTTACAAAAAGAGTACAATATTTTAGTCATATAACTTCAAAAGAAAAAATATGCCCCAATTCAGAGAAAAATAATTTAATTTTTTATATTCAGCGCTAAAAGCGCCTTAATAACTCAATTTAAATTTTATTTTTTTTAACTATTTCAATAAACATGTTACAAATCTTTAAAGCTGCTACGTCACTTTATTATTTTAACAAAAAAAGAGATCTCTAAATTAAAACTACTTATTTTGATAATTTAGAAGCTTATATTAATTACAAGTCTACTTATTTATAGCTATTCAAATTTTAAGACAAAATATAATGCCACATTTGGTGTATCAGGAAAAAAATTTAGTTGTCTTTTCAGTCAAAAACAAAACAATATAGAATCTTTTATCCACAACTAAAGGAGAGAATTAAATAATTTAGAAATAAAATAATCTGATTAATAAGAAGCTTCCATTATTAAATTTGTTTTAGAAATATTAGAATATATTTACTATGTGTATAATGTTGAATTTTTATGGATTAAAATAATATAAAATATTAAATCAACCTTTAAGATTTTACACATCAATCCCGAAACTTCGGATTTTGTCATTTCTAAACGACCAATTTACAAAAACATATAAAAGATAATTACTAAACTATAAAAATAGTTTTTTATCGATATATATATAAGTGCTGTAAATGATTTTGAAGATAATTATGAATTTCTTCTCAATTAAGCAGCAACAAAAAAAACGATGGCTATACTACAAAGTGTAAGAGGCGATTGCCTAAAGAAAATAAAACTCAAAATCTGATATATAATAAAATTTTTTAAACAAAATTTTTTTAAATTTATACTTATATTAGTTATAGATCTAAAATAGTTGTTTGACGATCTACATTAAAAATCATGCCAACATAAATATTATGAACCTTTTTAAAAATTATCAATTTTATTTAGGGCTTGAATGTAAAATGAAAGAACAAGACAATTGATGTAATTAATTTCAAATAAATGAAGAACAGGTAAAGAAGTCTACAACAACACCAATTAGAGCTTAAATACTGTTCGAATTTATTCAAATCGACACTATCGGAACCCTTAAACCTATAAGAAATGCAATGAGATTTTTAATCTGAATTGTTTTCTAAAATTTTGCTTCAAGCAGTTTTTCTAATATGAACTAAAAGCATATCTATTTTCAAGAATTATTGATTTTATTTGACCACATATAACCGTAAACCTAACTAAATTCACAAAGATAGTGGCAATAACATTATATCATTATTTTTTAAACAAGTGCTACATGTGCTTAAAATGAAGAAATTGACTTTAATAAAATATTATTTTGACAGTGGTAGATGCCTTGAAAAATTTAGTATAACTATTAAAATGTTGGTAAGTAAGTTCATGTTACAACCGAATGAGATGAAATGCTACCAATAATCTATTTATACTACAAAATAAATGTTAAAAAATCAGCTTTATTTTCTTATTTTTAATGATATTTAGAAAATAGCATACTTTAATTTAAGATTAGAGTGGCTTTACCACCTTTACAACATTCATACATCTAACTAAAACAGAATTCTTTTAATAAAAAAATCTATTGCTAGTGGAAATCTTAGATGATTTCTGAACAATAGCAAAAGCCAATGGATGAATAAATATTATTTATATAGTATTAAAAGCATGGATGATGCATTGTTTATATATCCGCACAAAATGACATGAATAGACCATATAAAATTTAATAGCAAGTTTAAAAATGAACTTACAAGCTAACTCATGTGTTATTCGAATATATTTTGTATAGAACCAACATAAAATCTATTTAAAAAAACAATTGGTAGGAGGAATATGTATCGATGGGACTAACATTTCTAGTAAATTGGTTAACATTCATTAGTAGCTATTATTGTTAAGATTATTATTCAATATAATCCACAAAACTGCTATTTATTAAATTACAAAAATATTTTAAATTCAAAATAATCCTAAAAAAAAGAAATTGTAAAGGATCATTATATAAATGAGCATATATAATGTGCTTTTTATAATCTTATATGCACTTAAAAATATTCCTTGCTCTTAGTAAATGTTTAAAAAACAAATATTTTAAATTAAAATTATATTAGTTTGTGTAAAAAATAATAAATTAAAGTATTAAACGTAATTATTATAGCTATTTAATGATAAAAACATAGTAGTGTTGTTTATCTTTATGTTTACCATTAGAGATTAAAATAGATCCCCTTAAATATGTGTGATATGATAAAGTTATTATTTCTGTTTAAAATCATTGCATTCATTTCATTTTTTATATATAATATAGTAATAACTATTCATTTTTAATAATTTTTGTTTTAGGCATTATAAGCAGTTTAAAAGAATATTTTTTATTCTTAACATTTCCACTCAATAATGTCATCTTTATTATTGATCTTTTTTATATATATAATACACTATAATAAATACTTTTAATAGACCAATAAAAAGTCATTTTAAATGTGGATTTTAATTTGTCATAAAAACTTTCTGTTTTTTAGCCATTAAATTAAGGAATACAATACTATTAGAAACATAAAATTAAAATTTCTTTAATCTTTAATTTATGATTATTCTGAATTAACATAAAAGTTCTATAAGGGCTTTTTGTTACAAAATTATTAATATGTTATTATAATTACATATTATTTAAAAACCTTAATTAAATATTTTAAAAATTATGTTTTTTAAAAAAATTACCTTTTATTTTATAATATTTATATAAAATTTTGAAAATTTACTATAATTTTATATCAAGTATTATTATATTACTAGTGATTATTAAGTAGATTAAACAATATAATTTTATAATCACTGCAAGAAATCTTATAAAAATTTTCCTTACTGACAGTTACATTTTAAATCTATAAAGTTGTTTGTAACTTAATGAAAATAATGTAATATTATTATTCTAATCAAGATTTTAATAAAAAATTAGCATTTTTTAATGATATTTTATCACTTAGCATAGAAATAGTGTATCAATATATAAATTTTCTTCAGTCACTAATCTTGTACGTAAATATTTTTCGCAGTGTTCACATAAAAATAGACTTTTCATAAGCATTATATATATGATAAAGAAATAATTTATTGTAAAATAACAAAAGGTTAACATATCAAAGATTGAAATAAATCCTAACACTATAAAAATAATAATGTTATTGGTCTGTTTTATCTTAATTTGGCCCATAGTATACTCAAAAAAGGATAAAAACCAAAATATTGTAATTTTTGCCATAATTATATATATATATATTTATATGTAAATAGATGGGAATAATTATAGTTAGAGGTAAAGAAAACATTTTCTCACTCTGCTATAGAGCATCCATTGTAATCAAGAATAAAAGTGATGAGGAAATTTCACTAAAATACAATTGTTTTTCATGTAAAAGTATAAAAATAAAATAATAAATATATAATAAAAAGCATTTTAAATAAAAAAATGTTCTTAATAACTATGTAATTTATCATTTATGATAGTAATAGCTAAAAGTTTTTAATATTATTATATACACTATTAAATCATAAATTGAAATATAAAGAGAGCAAAATTTAAGAAAAATTTACTTAATTTTATTGTTCAAAAACTATTTCTATATATAATATTCATCAAATAATTGCACACAAGATATTTGTAAAAATAACTGTTTTCAGTCATTTTAGTTTTTATATGCAGACAGTTCATATTATAAAATTGTATTTAATAGATAATAATTTAACAAACTGTATTAAAAATACAAATGTATGGTGTGAATTCACACATGTGCCCATAGATCGAATATTTTTAAAATTTTTTTACATAGATGATCCAAATTTACGGTATTTTATTTCAAATTATTGAAAATAACATTTTTTAAGGTGGTACACTAATAATAATATTAATATGGAAAAAAATGAGATTAAACAAGCAAGCAGTTTTTTGAAGTTAGATGGTGTAAATAGTGTTGATTTCTTAACTCTTCAAGAATTCAGATTTTACAAGATACTTAGCACACTAATAAATATTGAAAATGGTGTAATTTTTAATAATTTAAAGGTATAAATTCAGTTTTTTTAGGAAATAAGTAACGAAATTATGATAGAATTGTTTCCAAATAGTTTTGATATTGGATTTATTACCTCTACACCTGATTTACACGATGAAAGCTGCATTCATATGTTTACCTTACGAAAAAAGAAAGTTTCAGCATTTGTAAATAACTTTTACTGCATATCTTCAGATCTTCTAGACATACTCGTTTATGAAATAATAATACAAGTAAATTTTTATAAAAAAATCAATGAAAAAATAATAAATAAAAAATTTAATTATCTTTTTATTTTAATTTTAAAATTATAAATCAATCTTTCAATTCATAAAAAATATATGCATAAAGTGATGAAAAACTAATTATTTACTATTTTCAAGTTTAATAAGTTTTATTTATTTATAGGATATTAAAATAAAATTTGTGAAAATTTTTATTAAATAAAAAAAATTGTAATTATCTCAGAGATTTGATATAAGCATATTTCCTGATACTTGTTAAAATGGATAAACGTTTCTTCTTATGTAATATAAAGCATATTATATTTATAAAACATACTATTACTTATTAATTTTTTTGCATTTTAATAATTAAGTATATGCATTTAGCTAAATTATTTATGTTTATTATCCCACTAGCTGAACTCTCTCTCTCACTGGATTTATTCTCGTGCATAATTCTTATCACGTCTAGAAATTACATCAGTTAATTCAAGTTAATTATTATTCTACTAATTTCAATATTTAAAATATTTTTATATTTCAAATATAAAGAAGCAATAATTTTTTTAGATTATAAATAATAAAAATAATTTTATATTCTAATAAAGTAAATGTCAATTATCAACTTGATTTAAAACGTTTCTATTCAAATTACTATCGTATTATAGATATAAAATAGTTGCTTAATTTTAATTATAAATTTCAAAAAAACATTTTTTTTCAAATTTATATATAATTATTTTGAATACTTTATAAATGATGTGGATAGACCAAAATACATTATCTGAACTATATTTTGTTGTTAAATACGTCAAAATAATATTCAATTATTAAGATTAATAACATTTCTTGATTAAATAAGTAACATATTTATAAAGAAAAATATATATTTAATAAAAAAAATAGTGATAGGTCAATGTTCTAGTTTTTATGGTAGGCAGATTTTTAATAGAATAAAGGTGTCTACTAATTAGAAAAAATAGTATAAAATAATTGTCAATCATAGATATTTGTAAAGTTAAAACAAATAAATGTTTATATAAACATAGATATATCTTTTTAAAAATATTTAACCAGATTTAGCTGATCAAAAAAAAATCTTTAACATTTAATTTCTCTAAATTATACAATTTCAGGCTATCAAAAAAATATGCAAACCATTAAATAGTTCAAACATTGGTTTATTAAACTTTTGTATTATTTTACTATAAATTTGTCAAACTTTTTGAATAATATTATTAAATATAAATTTTTTATTAAAATTTAAAGGATCAGAACTTGAGAACAGAAAGTGCATCATATTGCTACATGATATAAATAATACTTAATTTATCTAAAGATACATTAATAATTAAATACTTTATATATCATATAATTTAACAAGTTTTTGCAAAAATTAGAGTTATATTTTATATTTTTAACACTTATAGAGTATTTCTGGTAAATTATAAGGTTATGATTTATTCAACATTTGACACCCTTCTTAGTTGTTTTATTTACTTTGATTAAACCATAAAATCAACATTTCATTATTAATATTTTTACGAAAAATATAACTCACGTTTTAAAGTCTATAAAATAAAATTGGCTTAATATTAATTAAAAGACCATATGATAAAATTTATTTTATTATATTAAATTTTATACAAAATGTAAATCATTAGCTTATAGTAAACTATATTATTGTCTAAATAATCAGCTCAAATTTTTTAACCACATTGATAAAATATTTATTTTATATAAAATGTAATACATAATTTTTTTTTATAAAACTAATTAAATAGTTTTATATAAATATAAATAATGCTAAAAATATAATTTATATAGATATATTTAATTTGTAAATTAAACACCATTTTATTCATTAAAAAACATAAATAATCATATTCATCATAAAAACTACTATCATTATGTGATAAATTTAATAAAAAAATAATAAAAATATATACTATCAGTAAAAATATAAACTAATCATTATATTAGTCAACTATATAATGATTAAATTGTTAGTAATTAAATTTTAAATGTATATATATTATTTAACAAGTAAAATTTATCATATAACTTATCAAATATTTGTATTAGCTTTAATTTTTATAATATTTCATATTATAACAATTCAGAATATATATTAATATCTATTACAATATATAAACGTTATAAATAATGAAAAGTGTATGATTACTGTGTATTTATTCAAAGTGTAATAATTGTACTTATAACAACTCTGATGCTAGTATACCAATCTCTCTTTATTTAGTAAATATGGCGATGGTTATGTTAAAAATGCTAGTAAAAATATATTTTATGTTTTTCTGTTAAGTAAGTTATTTATTCTAGGTTTTTTTATGATATCATTATCATAATTTCATCTAATATTAATGATTTATATTTTAAAATAAATTTTAAAGGTTCCTTTATGTACATAACTGTTTTTGTATTTTATTAAATTTAAGTTTAATGCTCACAATTTTACCTTTATAATTTAATTTTTAATTGATCAAGTTCACTCTCAATCAAAATTTAATAATTGACTTGATTTTATTTTTGTCGCGAATTGTAGACAAATATTTAATTTAATATAAATAATCACCACATTATTTATATAAAGAATTTTTATATATATACTAACGCTATTCATATA
>JRUX01000791.1:0-12976 GCA_001407235.2 Kudoa iwatai | reverse complement strand
AACATAGTAAATGTTGTATTAAATCCTTTAAATGATATTAAATAAGAGAGAAATATTTAAAATTATATTAAACTAAATATAATCATCAAATGTACATATTGTTTGTAGCACTAAATTTATTTTTATATGTGTAATAAATTAATACGTTTTATTTGATCACATAATAAGGATAATTTAATATAAATAATTTCTATCATTCAAATTAATATTATTTTACTCTATATTTAGTATAGTTTTATAATTTTTAAGATAATACTAAAAACTACAGTAATTTTTTATAACCATCAATAGTGGCTTAATAAACAGATTTCTTTAATTAATATTACAATCAATATAACAAAAAATTCTAGACATGAGATCATCATTCACCTCTATTTACCCATCTTTTCAATCTAATATACCTATAACTATAACAAATTTAATTATTATTAGATTATTTTTACACATAAAATATTTTAATATATAAGACTATAAAATTATAATATTTATAAAAACTATTATATTTATAATAAATAATAGAATTCTAAAAGCGCCAAATTAATCGTGATTTTTCGTAATGATTATATAAGCTCGAGTTGTAGAATGCGCACGCCTGGGAAAATAAAAATAACACATTATTTAAAATTTATTTTAAAAATTGATTATTTTTGTAGTGATCATTATATATAAGTAAAATAATATCCTAAATTTACAATATATTTAATAATAAATACCTACCATTATACTAAACAATATTTTTCTACTATATTGATGTTACACATATATTTATTTATTAGTGAAAATGATATCTACTTTATCAATGGTTAATATTTAAACACTTTAATCTATGACATTACAAAAACAATATATCTACGCATGCGTGTTTATTAATCGTTATACCATTGTATTTTTTCTACAATTTGTCAAATTTAAAATTATTGATCAAATATAATTTTTATTATATAATATTAGTCTTTATTAATTTATTTTACTAAATATCTAATATAACAAAGTCAACCATTTATTATTGTTGTTTGTTTCTATGATATACCTTAAAATTAATTTAAAATATTGTGAAACACATCCTAATTCTACTTTTCATCTCCATGACAAATAATTTTCTTATTGCTATTATTGTACTATGCGCATGCTTTACTTTTTAGCTTATCTCTAATCATGATATGGCCATTATTGCACGTAAACATATAGTTTACTTTTATCAAGTTATGCTGTTTATCTAAACAATTTATATATAAAGAAGCTGTATCAATATACAATACATTACTTTCAAATAAACCAACACAAAGTATTTAAAAATCTGACGAATACATTCGAGACATGACGAAATTAAAAAATGATTATTTTAATGTGTTATGGCAACAAGAAAAAGAAGATACTAATTTTTTTTAGCTAAAAATATATATTTAGTAATAATGACAGTTGAGTTAACTTTAAAAGAAATTTAATACATTTTCTATATATAAATCATTTTTACAGAGCATTATTTCTAATCTAGTATAATCATTTAAAAATGTACTAAATAATGATATTTAGTCTATAAAAAAAGAAATTAATTATCATAATATATATATATAAATAATTGATTATATTTTAATAATAAGAGTACAAATTATTATAGTTTTATGTAAATAGATATGTGAAATTTATATGAACGTTATCATTTTAATATTGATTCTATTACTGAGTCAAATTTTCTAAAAATTATATTAAAATAATAATAAATAAATCAATTAATCACTATAGTTTACAGTTAAATTTAATATTATTCCTATTGATATAGAAATATATATCTAATTAAAAAGTTGAATATTAAATGATAACTTGAAATATATTGTTATGAACATTATTATTTAAATTAATATGATTAAAATGAAAATATTAATAATTTTATTGTTTTAAATAAATAATCATTTTAATCTATTTAAAATTATATATTTAGATATACTTTGAATTTATTTCACTGCCAATACGATAAAATGGATTTGATATAACATTAACATATGAAGAATGAATCATTGAAAACATCTATTTAAATTATAATATAATAATTTAAATAGATTATATGGTGTACTTGTTTGATTTCAATTTCTCTTATTTCAACCCGTAGTTTATCAACTACAATAATAAATTTTGTATTAGTTGGAGTTAAATATCCATAACTTAATTATAATCAAATAAAAATTAAAATATATTGTCATACATTTTATAATAAGCATGAGGAAGCAATGGACCCAAATAAAGATCATGTACTTCATCCGATTCTATATTAAAAATAAAAGCAATTATTGATATCAAAATCTAAACATTTTATTATATATCAAAATTATAACTTTTTTTTTCTGCAATTATATCCAATGACATATAAACTATGTAGTAGAGACTTAAATCATTATTACTTTCAGTTGTTGATTTCATATACAATGGCTCATTCTTATATATATAATGACTATGAAAATATGTTATTATGCATATATTATAATACATTTTCACTGATAACAACTATACAATCCGCCATATTCTTATAAAATATATCAAGACCCACAACAGCTAATTCTATCTATAAATTTGTATTAATGCGCCTGCGCATTGGATAATCAGTTGATTTAAGGTTTTACTATTATAATATTAAATTCTATTAGCAATATGATATTAAATTTAAAAGATAAATTTTTTGAAAAAAAAATAATTAATGCTACAAATATAACACATCCTCGTGAGTAATCACAATTCATATAATAAAAACATGATATAGATATATCATTTTAACTTTTATCTCATATTATTTCGTTTTATATGTATTATTTGACTAAATTGAGTGATAATGTTGTTTTTATAAATAATATATAGCTTGAATATTTTATAGGACTAATTAATGCATGATTATCATATATTTTATATGCTTAGATGAAAAAAAGAAACAAATATATGTGATATATAGATTAATTTGTAATGTTTCTATTATTATATGTACATTATTTTTAATATAGGATACCCCATCCTAATGGAAACAATCTATACTCATACTACTATAAATAACTATTATAACATGTTTAAATATATGAGTATAATCAAATTATAATATTATTAACCATAAATATTATATAAGAAAATAAAATTACATATGTATAACATATAAATTTGTAAAAAGACATCTATATTGACTATGAACCATAATTGCAATAAATTTTAATTTTCTATTGATGTAATAAAAATGAGTTTTATTAAATTGTTTTTTTATTTTGAAAATAAATAAATGTAAAGAAAAATATCATTAGCCTATATTATAATTAATTAATATTTAAATCAACAGTTTTTATATTTATTTCATCTTTTAATGAAAAATATCTCCTATAAAAAATGAACTAACGGTGAATATATTATAAAATTTAGTTAATATTAAAAAAAATTTATTTTTGCAATAAATACATTAAAAACATGAAATCAAAACAATTATTGTTAAAAACTAAAGAAAAACTTGACTTTAAATTATAATTATAGAATTAAAGATAATTACAATTTAAATTTTATACAATTTAGTTAGTTTCTAATTAAATAAATTATTAAAATCTTTTATAAATAAGTTATACGGTTTTCTTTTCTTAGAAATTTGATAACTTTTATATAGTTAAAAGAATAATAAATAAAATTAGTTATAATATGAGTAGAATGAAAATTAAAAGTAACCTCTGTAAATCCAAGTCAATAACTATATTCATATTCTTTAAAATATCAAGCTAATTGAATGATATGAAGTTATGAATGTAATAAGATCATCTAATCTAAGATGATTACCAAAATACATTAATCCCAACACCACTATTCGTTTTTAAATCACTTGATTTATTTAGTGTGAATCCAAACAGTATGCAATTATTTAAATTTTTGATTCTTATATGCCTAATCTATTGTAAAGTATACATTTATATAGTTTAACTGAAAGTTAAAACCGCTTGAAATAGAATAATCTAGCTTCAAATATGACAACTCAGATTTTTGATGCCCAAATAAAATTATTTGAAAAATAATAAAAAGATTGAGTTAAAAAAATTTCATTTTATCTAATATTTAAAATAAAATTAACAATGCTTAAAAAATCTTAATTTTTTTAAAATATTTTACCTGAAGACGTGCCTTATTTGAATGTATTTAAAACTAAATATTTTATTCACTCGGCTTTTGTCTATTTTATTTAATTTATATAAATTATTTTTGGCTATCTACAAATAAACACTTCTAAAATTATACTTGTGTTTAAATCTATATGATTTTTAAATCATTTGAATGTAATTTTAATTTACAGTTACTATGACAAGCTAATAATATTAACATGTGATAGCGCTATAATTAACTATTATTCTATTTATCTGTTAAAATTATGATGTAAATTCTTTATTTTATGAAAATTTTAACAATTTATTCATACTTTAATTAATATAAAGAATTCATGTGTGCTTGAGTATAGTTAATATAATTTTATATACTTTTAAAAAGTATCAATAAAGATTAAGAAACTATTGAACTTTTTCTATATATTTTCAAGTTAAAATAACAATTGAGATATTTATTTAACTAAATAAAAAATTATTCGAAGAAATTACCTGAAAAGTATCCACTATGGAATTATAATAATATAGCTTTAACCCTATTTAAGAATGTAGACTAGGCTGTTTTATTAATGAACCTCATATTCATAGTTGAAATGAGATATTTGAGAATTCAAACGTCATATTAAATCATAAGATTGTAAAAATTAAACTATAAACATTAAAATACTAGTTTTATTAAAGTAATTATAACTATTTAATATAAATTTAGTTAATCCCGCATTTAAAACAATATGCATTAACAGTACTACTTTAAGAATTTAATATCTAAATAATATGCATTTCTTGCTAAAATATTTTTTTTGAGATTTAAATATGTAATAAAATTAAAGTATGAATATTATTATTATCAAGGCTCATTTTTAAAACAATGAAACTGTTGCAATCTAATGAGATGGTGATTATCGCTTTTTCACACCAATGATATGTTCACCAAGCTATAAGTAGCATAAAATATGGTAAAAATAATTTTACTCTTTAATAAAAACCAATTTATTATATTATATTAATTAAAGTTAAAAATATATTACAAAATACAATACTAACTTTTTTAAATAATAGTTTAGATTAACAATTTCAATTATAGTTAATATTAAAAATATAATATAATTCTCACTTAAGTAATATATAAAAAAATATAAATAAATAACATACTTATGAATATTTTTTTTAACTCAAAACTATTAAATAAAAGTTATATTATCCTCACTGAAGTAATATTTGAATATATCTTCGAAATATTTTTACGTAGTATATTCTTTGTAAGAAATTTTTAACTAAAATAATAATTATATTATATTTTCAATTTAAAAATCAGTGTAGTGATAATTTATAATCATTTTTTATATTTATAAAATATCAAAACCTAATTTCAAAAGGTTATGTTGTAAAGTACTGTAAATTCAAACTAAAATTTAACGCTTTAGGAATTTTAACTGCATCTTAAAGTAACTAATTTATTATAATATTGTATAAATAATATCCACTAATTATCTATATTATGCATTAATCATAAACTCAAAAATATCATTGGCTAGTATAGAAATCGTCTAGTGAAGTGCATCATTTAGAAGTTGAATCCTTTGACCCTCATATATGATTCCTATATACACTGGATATTTAAATCTAGTAAAATCTATCCATAATCAAATTCATTACATCAAAACTAGCAAATTTATTACAATTTATAGATCTTAAGAATTAGAAAAGCGTTCCTTTAATTATAAGGGATTGAAGGTGCAAGAAGCGAGATTAAACTAAAGTCATAGAAGTGTGATCCTCTTTGACATTTTACTTAATTTATTCAGGATTAAAAAGATAGTTATTACATAAAAAATTCTTTAATATATATATTATAATTAATGTTTTCAAGAAATATAATACTTTTTAAATTGATCATTGATAGTTATTTTAATGAATGGTGTTTTTAACTTCATTAAGAATATATTTGAGTAAGGATGGGCTTAAAAAATTTAAAATAATTTATATTTTAATTAGCTTACTTAAATATTTAATAAAGGATATAGGTACAATGTCATATTGATTTATTAAGATGCTGGAACTCAGAGAAAAATAAAAGTTTAGTTAAAAATAGTTAATTTTTTAAACATGAAAAATATTACAGATTTAATGAAAATAATACATAATTTCTGGTACAACTATATCAAATATTTATTGAATCCCATTATTTAAGATATAGAGTATCTAGAAAAAGAGAGTATAGTAGAGAATAGCTAGCGATATCAATGAAGAAAACCTTAGATATTGAATAGAAAAATGATTTTTAGGCAACAAATAAGCTAGACGCATACTAATGATATTTATTTATTAATTACAAAAATGTTCATAGCCTACATCATGAAATATCTATTCACTATACTATTAAGCTCATTAGGATATAAAAAAATAGTTAATAATAAAAAGGTTTTTCTTTATTTAGAAAATTAATTAATGATCATTTATTAATTTTTTTTTTAAAATTTTTCAACAGTCAAGTAATGGTTGATAATTTAAGACTCAAAATGTCATAATTCAAATTTATGGTTTATATAATATCAGCGTTAAAGATTTTGTGATGTATTATTAATTTTAATATTATTTTATTAACAGTTTTTTCTTTTAATGCCAAATAATACATTAATCAATTAAAAATATGAATATTGGGGACAAGAATTGTGATAATAAATATTATTTTTAATAACTTATCCCATATCCTAACAGTATATCAATATAGTTCCTGCCCATATTATCGCAGTAATCAATTTTATTTGTATCATTAGTTGTTATTAAAACTAATAGAATATAATGAAGTAAGATTCATATTATAAAAATGAAATTTTGTGATTTTTTACAAAAATATTATTATTTGTTTTACAGATAGCGTTATTATATAAATTATTACTGAAACAGAACAATTTATAAAAACATTGTTATGGCAAAATTTTCAATAAAAAAGAATTTTGATATAAAAAACTTGAATTAAGAATTTAAAATCTTTAATAACACAGTAAAAATGATAATCGTGCACAATCATAAAGGAACGCACAATGCGCTTGCATTTTGATAAGTTAAAAAAGAATCTTTTTTTCTATTCTTATCCCATATAATAAAATTATATTTTAATTTAATTAATTTAATTTACCAATAAAACTAAAATTTTGACTATACTTCATATCTAATATTTAATTAGAGTGATTAAACTAACTTAAAAGGAAAATTTAATTAAAATTAACAATGTACACTATTCACAATGTAAATAGTTATTAAATTATTTAAAAATTTTTTATAAATTATTTTTGCTACATTTAGTAAATATTGTGTAGCTTGGCCCAATATTTTTCCAAATAACATTAAATTGGTACTTGTGTCATTAGCATTATCATTGGAAACTAGATAAATTAAAGTTTAACAGTTTAAAAATGTTAAATATATAATTAAAGCCAATTTGATGTAAAAATTTTAATTTTCATAATTTTTAGCACCTACACAATAGATTAACCAATGTTTACAAGCTATGAAATAATAACCATTCCGTAGTATTGCTTATTATAGGATATTCTACTAAATGTCTTATCAAAATAAACATAATTATACATCATGTATACATAAAATTTATTAATTTAATTACAATTTAACCATTACAAGCTAAATAAGGTCTATGAATTATTAATTATGTTTTTAAATACTTAAATAAGTATATAATCAATTTAAATGTGAAAATATATGCTAATGTAGAAATTAACACTGTGAAATATAATAATATTAAAAGATAGAAAATTAATTTTATATAAAATTTTTACACATGATTAATCAATATAATTCTTAACAGAAAAATCTACAAGCAAATATCGTCTTTAATGATCGTCAAAGCATTTAATTAGAAATTTAACACAAGATTTTGTCTCTTAAATTCATAAATTTTAGTATATAATTAAAAAATTTATTTAAAAGTTTCATATCTAACTGTAAAATATGATAAAAAATTAATTTTTTTAAAATTTTATATAGTTTTGTCAAAAAACTTTTCAAATCAAGGCAATTTATGTAATATTAATGCGTATGCTATCTACTTTTCAATCTTAAACAATTTCACATATCATAAATAAAATTTAAGTGAAAGAAAAAAAAACTACAAATTTCAGTTTATAATTTTTTACATAATATTGATTTAATATACATCTAGATATTGATTTATGAGTAAAAATATCTATAATTACAATAGGAAATAATTTTATCATAGTTTAGTTAATATTTTTATTAACATGCTGATTATTGTTCAATAGTAAAATTATATGGTTGATTCAAGACAAATTATTAGAAATCTTGTTCTTACCTAGTAAAAGTAATAAATGAAAATAAATTTTTTAACTATAAAAGTTTTGAAAAATTTTAAGCACATTAAAAAATAGATAGATAAAGTTACTTTACTAAGTTTATATAATGTTTAATATGTTAAAAATTTTTTAATTTTATTAGCTTTTGTTAGAAGTATATACATTATTAATTATGTAATTTTTTTATATTTAAAAAATAATTAATTTGAAAATACTTCATTAAGCTTGTACTCAATATGATAATGTCACATTAACTAATTTAAACATCGTTGTAACTAAAGATATAACTTTTTTTATTAAATTACATTATTAATAAAAATCATAAAATATATAAAGGCAAGCATTTTTTACCTAGATAAAAATTAATTGAGTCCAACTATTGGGTCATGTACACGCATGCAAAATCAAATCACTATCTCACTTTATACATATTAAACTGTTTGAATAAATTTTTTATCGTGTCGAACATTTGTTGTAAGCTATACAAGTGGATTGCATAGTAAATGCTTGAATGATAACTTATTTGAAAAATTCTTGCAATAATTTATTATTATATTCATTAGAACATTTTGAATACATCAACTGTATCAAATTTATTGTGTGATCATATTTCTGACCAATCTTCAATTCCTATATTATTAATTCACATTAAAAATGTTGCATTTTATTTAAAAAGGTATTAAAGTATATAATACTTTTTATATTTAACACAAAATCATAGAGTCTTTTTTAAAAAAATAATTTAATTATTTATCTATGATAAATTAATCTACATATGCTATCATTTCATTTTAACCACATTAATTATTATTTTAATTATTCAAAAATTAACAACATAAATAATATTTTTAAAGTATTAATTTATTTAAAAATTTTAATCCTTATAAAATAATAAAAATATGTATTTTTTTAAATATATAATTCATATTAAATAAAATTAAGATAATATTGGGTTTATAAATTGGATATTATTTATGTTTTTTTTAAATATTTTATGCCTATAGTTAGTAATAATTGAAATATTTTTGGTTCTTATAGAAAGATGCAGTCAAATTTACTACAAAGTAATTAGGAATTACATTACTTATGTTATTTTTTCAGTTACATAAATAATCGTTTTTTTAGGATTGTACGCTGTATCAACCATTAAAAAACAAAAATTTACTCCTTTTTATTTTTAATTTCTTTCATGCTTAAGAAAATTTTACATAATGATCAAATTATATTTATAAAAAGCCTATAATAATCCAATGAATTCAAAGAACAGATATCTTTAATAAATATAATATTTTCCAACTTTAATTCATTGTATGAAACACCATATAACTATTTTTTACGCTATTAGAAGTTTTGTATTATATGTTTTTATAAAAATAATTATAAGCTATAAATATTTATACATTTAATTTAATTATACCTGTCTTTAAATAAGAGTTATTATATTGATTAGTTTAAATAATGTAACAATACTTTAATAAAAATAATAAATATTATTTATTGAACATAATATTACTGTAATAATAATATTATAAAAGTATCAAAAATGAAATGAGTTGCATTTATTTTATAAATATACATATAATATTATATGAAATCTATGTTTAAACCTATGAAACATAAAAAAAATATAACTTTTTGAATAAAATATTTATATAGATTATCATTATTCTTTATCATAAGTATTTTCACATCTAAAATTATAATTATTGTTATTGTTATATGGATATTTATAAGCAATAACCATATATTATTAGATATTTCGTTAAAATAATGCCATTATATAATTTTAATTTATTAAGATTCCTGGCTATTCATAGAGCTAGAAAAAAAAATTAAACTATTTTTTTAAAGTTCATAAATATAATATATTATATATTTATAATATTTATTTATGATGGTTTTATGTGAATTAAATAATAAGACATATTGTATTATTAAAAAATATCAATACTTTAATAACATTAATTATATATATTCCTTTAAATAAATTTGAAACTCTAGAAAAATTTATTTGATATTAAAAATGCTAAAAAATTGAAAAATTCATTATAATTAATACTTTGTTACATTATTGCGAAAAATGAATATTACTATATCAAACTTTAGAATTAAACTAATTGATGTAATTTTTATTGTTTTTAATATTTTTAACCCTTTTTTACTAATAAATAAAACTATAATTAATAAAAAAAGAAACATATTTTAATAGTTAAAATTTTTACATTACTTTCTTTAAACAAGAAACAAGGTTTCTACATTACTTTTTTTATGTTTAACTCAAATAATTATAAAATTATAGTTTTTCTATGGTTTCCTTATTTCCAAACCAGGTATTATTACTTTGTGTTATTATAAATTCCGAAATTCAATGCTATATAAAAGAGAATCAGCTCCTATTGGTGAGTTGACAATATATTTTTAGTTTTATTTAAAATACTTTTTTTAGTACAATATAATTATGTTAGTTAGTCCAGACGATTATAGTACGGTATGTTATGAAATAGCTATATCAAAAACAAACCCAAATATAATAAATTACATAAATAAGAGTGAAAGAATTTATTGTAAAAGTAAATATATACTTATTTTACGTTTACGTTTAATATCATTTGTGTATAACTTGGATATTTGTGTTAAATTAATAAAAATTGAAAATAATGTTACAAAACATTATAAAAAAATTTTTAAATCATAATATTTAAGATATGATATACGCATAAAAAATATGATATATTTCGTTACTTAAACAAAATTAGAAAACTTTCATCATATTAAAATAATTTATTTATATAAATCAATATTTTGCAAAAATATTACTACAAGGATTCGTAATATATTAATAAATATCAATTGTAACTCAATGTAGGCCAAATGCTAATATAAAATAATCCTTGTATTGAAACATATAGCCAATAATGTTATAACATATTAATTTTTACATTATAATACTTTCTAGAAATTAAATGAAACTATGTAATATGAGAGTATAATTAATAACTTGGTATATTAAGTAATAAAAGAGTAAAGAATGTAACATATCGACTGCACAAAGCGCATAATATTTAGTGTAAATATAGCTTCAATTTCTTACAACATTTGAATTTATATATGAAATTTAATGTCTAATTATTGTTTTATTATATAAAATCAATAATATATTTACTCATTATTAATATAAAAACTTTACAATATATACATTTTAAATAACTTATATTTTAAAGCCTCATATTGTAATAGTTCATAATTTGGTATATATTTATTTAAATATGTAATATAAAAAAATTTTTGTACATAATTTTATATCGATTGGCTGCATTTTATATTTTGTAATAATAATTTAGTTAAATATGTAATTTTATAAGACGAGTTATTACTATATTAACTAATGGTTCTTATTATATTTGTAATAAAATTTTTTAAGTATAAAAATTTATTTATTAAGTACATATAATAAATTTGTACAATTTTATATATATACATCTGTAGATGACAATTATATAAAATTATCATCACAATGACAATAAGTAAAATTAATTTTCTTATATGAATTAACATCAAGTACATTCAGTTTATTCATTAAAAAAATATTCATTAATTTTTTTTAAAGTGTTTTGTAAGTATAAATCTAATTTTAGATATGAATATTAGTTGTTTTGATGAAGCTAAAGCTATATGTGAACTAGTCAATATCCCACATAAAAATATTCTTCCAAAAGTAGTCTATACACATTATTTCCAATTAAAGTATAGCATCAACATTCTTTATCGTTATCATTTTATATTTTTTAGAAAAAATAGTAATTATTTGAATGCAATACTTAATGAGAATAAAAAATATTTTGATAAATACTTACAAATTAGTGGATATGAGCCACAAGAATTGTTAAAAGTAAGAAATTTGGGTTTATATAAATTGCTCATGTTTAACTTTGATATTAATTATGGGGTAAAAAAATTTTTGATAAACTTACTAATTAACATGGCATAGTATGGAATCAATTTTTTTTAATCCAAAATGTTATATCCTCATAATTTCTTTCTTTAATAATTAGAGATTTAAATTAGTAATTCTTATATACGTAGAACTCTAATGGTATATTGTATAAAATTTAAAAGTGTATATATTCATGTTTTAGATTATAATCTTATAATGAATATATTATTATCAATAATATAGTTAAAATAAGCACAAAAAACTTATTTATTTACAATTAAAAATCCTTTATAGTTGTTTAAGCAATGCACAAATGTTAATGAGAGCCAAAATTAAAAAGATCTATCATCAAAGTTAAATTATTATAATAATCTATTAAATTAAAATTATTTTAAAATATATTTATCAATTATTATTATTAAAATAATTTAACTATATAAGAAATTTTTTCATAGTATATATTTTCTAAAAATATTTAACGATATAAATGCGAAAATTAATTTTATTTTAATATTTAAAAAGAATATTTGATAATTGTAAGCATAATTTTAACTACTAATGTAACGTAGCTTTAATGAATTTACAGATTAAAAATTTAACTATTT